>QODF01000002.1:2366635-2613815 GCA_024372805.1 Oostethus manadensis | reverse complement strand
TTTTTTTTTTTTTTTTTTCTTGTAAATATACAAAATTATTGTCATAAAATTACAATGAAATCTGATGATTTTAATACTCCATTTAACAGGCGTTGCCCAAGACAGCTGTAGGCCTAAACACAAGGGACTTGTGTGACCTTTGGCCCAGGTCAAAGGTAATATTACACCTTTTTTTCTTGTGAAATCACAACTTTAAATGTTTTAATATTACAACTTTTTTTTCTCGCGAAATTATGACTTTTAATCTCATAAAAATTACACCTTTAAATCTCCCAATATTACAATCTCCCAATATTACCACTTTTCATTTTGAAATCTTTTTTTTTTCTGTGGCTCTAATATATAAGTTATGACAATGGAAATGATTGTTTACAGTGAGGTGAGAGTGTTTGGGGTTGGGACCATGATTGTGCTTTTGTACTGTGGGGTATGGCCAGTGATTATGGTTTTGGCGACACATCATTGTTTTTTATTTAAAAACAAAAGTTTCTCCATTGTGGCAGGTTTTTAGGATAATATTTCTCCTGCTCACAGTGCACAGATGAGGCAGACATACACAAGAATGCCACAGCAAAACTATTAAAAAGGAGGATAAAAATAAAGTATTTTGTCTCTCTCAGTATTGAAGGGGTTCTGGCAGCCTGCCAATATTTGGCTCCATCATACAGCGTTGGACATCAATATTTGCGACTGCTATCACGTTTTGTGTGTGCGTCTAAGAAATTAGTAACTATGAGTTTTTTGTTAATTTAACATGACATATAATTGCAACTCAAATGGAATAACAATACTACTTTGGGAAAAAGGGTGGTGGCCCTCATTATGGAAGAACTTTCTTTTTTTGAGTCTGTTTTCTGCTTCATCTGCTCTTGCAGGGCTAAAAAATCTGATTTTTTAACGTTTTATGTAGCTGTCAAAACTTGCGGAAAAATACAAACCCCTTCCTGAATCAGTCAAGTGGTACAGCCGGGTAGTGAAGTTTCGGACGTCATCATTTCAGCTCCTCTCCTAAATGAATCAAGCCTTGATACGCGTACCGTGGATACGACTCCTCCTCTACGCGGCACACATCACTATACATTTCCACTCCTTTTGAGCTTGCTTCTTGTTATTAAACATTGTTTGTACACAATTTTGTCTTCTATGCTTTGGGGTCCAACCACTGGCTAACATATCAATCTGGCCAAACGCCGACCTTGTAGAGTCGGAACACTTTCGCTCGGCATTATCACCCCATGGCCAATTAATTGGCAGCCATGATAAGTCGCTGCAAGAGATTATGGAAGCCTTTATACTTTGACGGTGAACGTGGGAGCACTTGACCAATGCCTGGAGCTGGTGTGTGCTCACCTCAGCCCAATGTGGATGCCAATAGCACTCCACCGGTGTCGATCAGGAGTCAAGTATTCCTCACCCACAGTGTTTTTCTGGTGAGTCAACTTTCTGTGCACAGTTTATCCACCAGTGCTCACCAGCGTTTGTTCAGCAGCCCTGTACTTATTCTTTAGACCAAGCTAACGTGGCTTTTATTATGAGCCTGCTCACAGACAAGGGCCATAGCTAATAGCAAAGCTCGTCCTGCCGTTCCTTCCTTACTACCCCTTTTTATCAGTAAAATTACTTTTTGACCACCCAGCTGGAGGGAGGGAGGCTAGTAGCCGGATTTAGGACTTAAAACTGAGAGGATGCTCTGTAGCAGCATATTCTTTGGCTGCTGAGAGCGGCAATGATAAAATCGCCCAATGCGGCATACATATTGGTATGGAAGGCTGCAGCTATTGACAAGGTCAGTCTTCCTCTAGATATGACATCTTCTAACTAGTTTATCTCCAAAAATTTTAACATGTGCTGTCCCTCTGATGTGCTCATTCCTGATCCTGTCCATCCTGGTCACACCCAAAGAGAACCTCAGGAAAATTACTTTTTGACCACCCAGCTGGAGGGTGGGAGGCTAGTAGCCGGCCTACAGAGAGGATGCTCTGTGGCAGCATATTCTTTGGCTGCTGAGAGCAGATATGATGAAGTCGCCCAATGCGGCATACATATTGGTATGGACGGCTGCAACTATTGACATGGTCAGTCTTCCTCTAGATATGACACCTTCTAACTACTCAGCCCATGCAACTTGGAGAACAACGCCTCACCTCCTCAGAGCGTTCAAAGGGTAGTAAACTCCATCTTTGTCTTTTATGGAAAAATCTACCACCACATCTCCAAGTGCCCGTTTACCTGCTTTATATACATTATCAGCATTTACCAGTTTGTACATTGTACAGGTGTTTTAACATTCCTTATTTTTATGTATGTCTGTGCAAAAGACATACACATATTGTTTTAATAACTTTTTAGTTCTTTGTTTGAACTTAGGCAGTATGTGTATAAGAGTGAACAGAAAGACAATACCAATAACATTTATAGCAAGTATTGTAAATTAAGCACTTTTAATATTTTCCATACTTCAAGATGCTGTTTGAGATGCAGTGTTGTTCTCATGATGTGTCAAACTGTCTCCTGCTAACTGTGGCTCACTGCTGTGTTGCAGTTTCAAATCATGGCGCAATTGGCCTGTGCAGTCGCCGTCATGGCCAGGGCCGCAAATGGTACACATACGCTCAGGAGGTATGACTGACTTGTGGGCAATTCAGCACAGTATCAGCTGCTATCTGGATTTCTTCTTGCTGCGCTACCCTGTGCATAATCAGCTCATTGACCATGTTCTGTTATTTTCTTATATTCCTGTATAGGTTCTCATACAAGCTGCTTAGTTTGTTCAGCAGCTCCCTTAGTTGTACTTTTGTATGGTGTGGCTTTGCCCTGTTTTTTGTTTTGGACTTTGGTTTTCGGTGTTGTGCTTTTTTGTTGTTGTTGTTGTTGTTGTTTTTTGTTTCTGTGCAACTGTTGTCTCTGCTCTGGGGTCCAACCAGTGACTGTTTGCCACGCCTAACATCACGATTGATAATACAGTATGTATCTATATGTTAATGTGTCTATCTATAGAGAGAGATATAGATATCATGTAATATATAGCTATAGATATAGATATAATATAGGAGTGTTGCAAGAGTAAAATGTGACATGATTTTTTGTTTAGAAAACAAAATGTGTTGGGGGCACTAGGCCTGGGATGATAATAAATTAACTAATCACACAATAAATTAAACTGATCATTTTGCTGACCGCCGCTTGTATCCGCAATCTTGTTCTTTCTGTCATGATCCATAACTCATGACCATAGGTGAGGGTGGGAACATAGATCGATCGGTAAACAGAGGGCTTTGCCTTCCAGCTCAGCTCTCTCTTCACCAAGATGGTCTGCTTAAGCAACCGCATTACTGCGGACGCTGCACCGATCCGTCTGTCGATCTCACGCTCCAAACGTCCCTCACTCGTGAACAAGACCCCAAGATACTTGAACTCTTCCACCTGCGGCAAAACCTCACTTCCAACCAGTCCACCCGTTTCCGACTGAGAACCATGGCCTCGGATTTGGAGGTGCTGAGTCTCATCCCAGAAGCTTCACACTCAGCTGCAAACCGCTCCAGTAAACGCTGAAGGTCACAGCCTGATGAGGCCATAAGGACCACATTGTCCACAAATAGCAGAGACGAGATCATAAGGTCGCCAAGCTGGACTCCCTCAACGCCTTGACAGCGCCTAGAAATTCTGTCTATGAAGATTATGAACAGAATCGGTGACAAAGGACAGCCTTGGCGGAGGCCAACATTCACCGGAACAAGCTGGACTTACTGCTGGCAATGCGAACCAGGCTCCTCCTTCGATTGTACAAGGACCGAATGGCACACCAATCACGTACTCCCGGAGCACGCCCCACAGGACACCACGAGGGACACGGTCCAATGCCTTTTCCAAGTCTACAAAGCACATGTAGACCGGTTGGGCACACTCCCACATACCCTCCAGTACCCTTGCAAGGGTGTAGAGCTGGTCCAGTGTTCCGCGACTGGGACGAAAATCACATTCCAGAACCTGTAACCGATGTTTGACTAACAGTTGTACCCTTCTCTCAAGCACCATGGATTAGACTTTCCCAGGGAGGCTGAGGAGTGTGATCCCCCTATAGTTGGAACACACCCTCCGGTCACCCTTTTTAAAAATAGGGACCACCCCCCCGGTCTGCCAGTCCAGAGGTACTGCTCCCGATTTCCATGCAATGTTGTAGAGGCGTGTCAACCAACACAGTCCCCCAACATCCAGAGCCTTGAGGAATTCAGGGCGGAACTCGTCTACCCCCGGAGCCTTGCCATTTGGGAGTGATTTAACTACCCCAATTACCTCAGCCACGGTGATTACCTCAGCCACTTCAGCCACCTCAGAAAATGAGTTTCCTCCGTAAGGTGGCTGGACTCACCCTAAGCGATAGGGTGAGGAGCTCGGCCGTCCAGGAGGAGCTCAGAGTAGAGCCGCTGCTTCTTCACATCGAGAGGAGCCAGTTGAGGTGGCTCGGGCATCTCGTCTGGATGCCTCCCGGGTGCCTCCCTGGTGAGGTGTATCGGGCATGCCCAGCCGGGAGAAGGTCCCGGGGAAGATTTGGGACACGCTGGAGGGACTATGTCTCACAGCTGGCCTGGGAACGCCTCCCGGTGGAGCTGGAAGAGGTCGCCGGAGACCGGGAAGTCTGGACTTTCCTACTCAAACTGCTGCCCACACGACCCGGACCCGTATAAGCGGAAGAAAATGGAATGGAATTTTGCTGACCTTATATATTGCCATGTGCCCGCACATCTGTTTCCCTCTTCTCATGCTTTCGAACAGGCAGGAAGAGGGTTCACTGTGTATTGGTTTCATCACCTTAACATGTTCCATAGACGCCATGAGTGACTCGTTTTGTCAGTTATAGTCTTTTTGTCTTGGTGGGTGGAGCAGGTGGAGGCATGGTCACTAGCATACACACACATAGTATTATGTATTACTTGGTAGAATTTAAATGAGTAGATTGCAATATATTAAATTTTTTGTAAGTATTTTTCATTGTATTTTTTCAAAAGTAAAGTTAAAATCTTGTTTTGTCCTGGGAGAACCAATCTCATGTATCATCTTCTCTCACGAACTGAGAGTCTCCATCCATCCATCAATTCTCGATGCAGCTTATCCTCACTATGGTCACGGCTGTGCTGGAGCCCATCCCCGCCAACCTCGGAGGGAAAGCGGGGAACATCCCGGACTGGTCGCTAGCCAATCGCAGAACTGAGTGTCTCCACATGTACTGTATATATACCTTAAAAATGGAAAATAAAGTGCATACTTATGGCTTATTCATAACTGAAAAAAGTAAATTAACGGATTACTTAATTACCCCTGGAATTGATAGTACAGGTGCCCCTCGGTTTTCACAAATGAACTAATAAATGGTCGCTGTTTTGTGGTTGATTATGGCCTGTGATTATAAAAAGAATATTGTAAGACAAGTCTCTGCAGTGATCCCATAGCAAAGTGGAGAAGGTGATAAAGGAAACACTCATGAAGTGGAATCAGTGAAGTGAAATAAAATACTGATTGGTAGAAAATGACAGAAGCATTTAAAACACAAATAACAGTGTTAAATGGACTGCATTGCTACAGGGAAACATACATCATGAATGCATGTACTGTAAAAGTCAGATGTCAAAACTGCACAATTTTCTTCATTGACCTTAAGTTGTTTCCTGCCTGGATGGAAATCTCTCTGAATACAAAGTCCCATAAATCTTCACTATACTCTCTTTTGTTTACATCACACTTTTCTTACATCATTTTACTGTAACTTATTTCATGGCCAACTTGTCTCATATTGCCTTCCTGAATTTAACTGAACATGTGTATTGGATGTTATCATTGTTTATTCATTTACACTATCCACACACAATTTATGTGGATAGCACCACTTTGCCAGTTTTGTTATTGACCCAACCCTTCTTATTCCAATGGTGCTGTAATGTTTGATTATTTAAATACTGTAGATGTTTCCAAACTAAAGATAGGGGTCATGGCCCATTTTGGGTCTTATTTTGTCAAAACACAGTTATTTAAATGATTGTAAAACAGGTGCACACATTGTTTTTCTTTTCTTTTCTATGGTGTAGTAATTTACTGTTTGAACTAAATATTATGAGCATGAATCAAACTTTAATTATGGACTGTAAGCGACGATTTTGTGGAAAATAGTGTTTGAGCTGAGCGTTTTTCTCAATTTTCTAAATAGAAAAAAATAAATTTATGGAAAGTCCGTCATGTCTTTTTATTATCTGATATTTTACTGTTTTTTCCACCTAGCTATTTTGTAGTCTTGGACATTAATTTAATTAATTAATTAACATTAATTTTCATGAATACACATTTTTTGTGTACACAATGTACAATGTATTCTGTCAAACTACATTTCACGATTAATTGTCTCATACTGAATTAGTAATGCAAGAGATTTAGAATATGAACAAGACCTTTAATGACATTCGAGAGCTTTTCTCAAGTATTTTTCAAGTCCTCATATTTTTTTTACTTTGCAATTGGACAAAGAGAGGATGTCAGACAATTTGACTTTAAATTCAATGTATTGTCTTTTTTTTCTATTCTTTTGTGAGGATTTGTGTGTGTGTTGTCTTCAGACACAATTATTTGTCTGTTCGCTTCATTGTTGGAGCGCGGCAGCAGCACCAGCAAATAATCGGGCCAATTTGGCTCAGGTTGTGAAGTTAAGATAAGGCTTTTGTTGAGGAATTCCAATGAAAGGCACTCAGCTCATTCATGTTTGGCTTAAACCTCAACAAACATACGACACAATTAGATTTTCCTCATGTCACAAGCTCATCTTTTGGTCCATTGTATTGGCACTTCCCACAAAAACACACATGATGGAATCTTTTCATTTGGAGTTTGAATAGAGCATCAATAGGCACCTCAAAAAAAACTCCTACTAAAAACACAAGTTACTGGTTAAAACTGAGCTCTGAACCCCCCAACATCACTTCCTTAGGTCCCCTAAAGAACCAATTTTTAGCAAACACAGGCATTTACCCTAATTATGTTGGGCAATACACGTGTAAAGATGTCCATGGGTGTGTTATTTCATGTCTAGAGGGCTCTAACAATGTTAAAAACTGTAGGTTGTAAGAAGTTCAGTAGTGTTCAAAATAATAGCAGTCCAATGTGACCAATGTGTGTTATTAGTATATTTTTATTGCTACATGACAAACAAGTTACCAGTAGGTGCAATAGATTCTCAGAAAACAAACAAGACCCAGCATTAATGATAGGCACGGTCTTAAGGCTGTGCAGTTGGGCAATTAGTTGAAATGGGGGTTCAACAAAATAGCAATGTGCCATTCAATTAGTGATCAGTGATTATTTTGTGACAAAAAGGGGTCAATCTAAGGCCGAAACCAACACTTGTTGAACATGCCTTTCTGTTTGAAAGCCTGAGGAAAATGGGTTGTTCAAGACATTGTTCAGTAGAATAGCGTACTTTGATTAAAAAGTTGATTAGAGAGGGGAAAACTTGAGGTGCAAAAATGTTGGCCTATTCAGCCAAAATGATCTCCAATAAAATGGAGAGCAAAACCAGAGACACGTGGCTGAAAACTATCAAAACGGATTGAAGAATAACCAGAATGCCCAGCCAGCTCCAGAATGATCAAAGACAGTCTGGAGTTACCTGTAAGTACCGTGACAGAAGACGTCTGTGTGAAGCTAATCTATATACAAATCCCCGCAATCCCCCGCAAAGTCTCTCCGTTACAAGACTGACTGAGCGCCGTCCGCTCCAGCAAGCATATGGCCACAAAAGCCCTTGCTTTTGCTCTTTCTTTCAGCGTTTGGCCCACTATTCTTTAAAAATTCTGCCGAAAAAGAGAAGACGATTTTCCAAAACATTCTGGCCAGTAACTCACGGCTCCCCTGTGTCTGCACAGGTGTATGAGTGCTACCCAGAGGGCCTAGAAGTCTTTACCTTTACCGGGAGCACTTCGACTTCAACGCTGAGCCGCCTTGGGATCCTAGCTGATAGCGGGACAGGTCCATCTCCTGACATGTCCATTTTGTTGCATACCAGCAGGACCCCATTGGCTCAGTCGTGTGACCCCCTCGCTCCCGACCCGCTCAGCTGTTTTGCTTTATGATATTTGGCTTTCTGGAACAAGATCAAGAAGAGAGGACTCTCCGACAGACCCGCTACATCGTCCAGCTCCTGAAGATGTCATCGAGGAGCGCATCTGCGAGCAGGCCCCGGTGGAGAAGAACGTTTTTATGGTGGGCGACCTGGGTGCTCTGATGCGCCAGCACACCAGCTGGCAGCGCTTGGTGCCACGGCTGCAGCCCTACTTCCCCCTCATGTACAACCGCTGCCCGACGGTCATGGAGATGCTGCCCTCCTTGGGCCTGGGCTTTCGTCTGCACCAACAAGGCTAAGGTCAACCTACCGTTGGAGCACGGCATGTCGCCCGACAACATCATTCTGTCTGGCGTCTGCAAGCAGCTGGCGCTCATCAAGGCCGCCGCCAAGAACAACCTCCAGCTCCTCGTTTGCGAGAACAAGACCGAGCTCTCCAAGATTTCCTGTCTCAACCCGCTCGCCAAGCCGAGCTGGGCTGCAACATCATCATGCTGGACATCGGAGCCGGATTCGCCGGCTCGGATTTTCAACTCAAACGGTGGAGTCCGCCGTCGACCCGCTACTGGACGCCTATTTCCCGCCACAGTCCGGCGTGCATGTGCTGGGTCAGCCGGGCAGCTATTACGTGGCGTCTGCATTGAGCCTAGCGGTCAACGTGATTGCTAAAGAGGTGATGATCCGTCGTTGGAACGGCTTAGCTCCAGGTGAGAACGGCGATGACACATAATTCCTGTACTACATGAACGAGGGCGTTTACAGCCCATTTTGCGTGAAGCTCTTGGGAAGCGGTGTCGGACCGCACGACGCGTGCAAAAGCATGTCCAGCTCCTGAGGATGTCATCGAGGAGTGCATCTGCGAGCAGGCCCTGGTGGAGAAGAACGCCTTCATTGTGGGCGACCTGGGTGCTCTGATGCGCCAGCTCTGATGCGCAAAAGCACGCGTCGTGCTCCCAGGAGGCGGTCTATCCCAGCAGCCTGCGGGGTCCGGCACCAGACCAGCTGAGCCAGGTAGTGGAGCGCTGCCTGCTGCCCGAGCTCAGCGTGGGCGACTGGCTCCTCTTCTCCTCTCTGGTGTGGAGCTTGATGGTGCCATGAAGACCCTCGCCATAGTGTAGTCCCATTTATCATATCCCTCCGTGAGCCATGTGACAGGAGGGGTGTGGTATTTGGGACAAGCGTCTCTGTGTGGTCCACATTCCATCCTCTGTGTGGTTTTACTTCCAAGAATTTGTCTTGTCAATGATCTTGTCTTTCTATTGCCCTGTCAGATAAAATCGGTCTCGTCCAAGCGACGTTATGCAACAAAATGGATGACTCTGGAAATGGGAGCACACCGCCCCACACCAAACACACCCACTGGTGAGGGGTGTTTGTGCTCTTCTTCTAATCACCCAGGCCTCCATCTGCAATTGATGGCGCTCTTTGCTCACCTCGTTCATCGTCCTTTCAGCTCCATGTCCGTTAAACGCATGACTTTTGAAGAAAGGACATCTCTTGTGGATTCTGAACCTCACAACCTCCGCTTGGCATCGCTGAAATTAAATGTTAGAACCTAGTCTTCTTTTCCTCCCCGTCTATTTTCTATTTATTGGATTCAGCAGCGTGGTTCCCACTCAGCAGCTCCTTCCTAATAATAATAATAATAATAATAATAATAATAATATTGATGTTTTTGGTCCCTCCAAGGCTGGCTACATGTGTGCGGTGACTGGCGTTCATCACCTCAGTGGTTTTCATTTACCTTACATGAGCTACTATTGAGGATTCAAATGCACTAAATATTTTATAGGCTTAAAAGAAGTGTTTCCAGATCCACACAAGTGAGGATCTGCGAACACGTTCTTGCAGCCTAAACCTTTGTTCTTATTACAGGCGACCCGCCCCACGTGTGTGTTTTGCAAACAGAACTAATGGACCATAGCCTGTTTTTTCACTGTAAATTATGCTTGTTCAAGTAATGAAAGTGATTAATTTAATATATTTCTAACTGAAATTAAAAAAAAAAGATATGTGCAGAAGAGGTTAAAATTTGCCAAAGAACACATCAACTGCCCCAAAGAAAAGCGGAGGAATATTTTGTGACTGATGAGAATAAAATTGTTCTTTTTGGGTCCAAGGGCTGCAGACAGTTTGTGAGATGACCCCTAAACTCTGAATTCAAGCCAAAACTGTGGTCATACAACTAATTAGTTAGTTAATTAATAATTAATTAATTACTTTGTACAAAATAGGCCGCACGGTGGCTGAGTGGTTAGCACATTGGCCACACAGTCAGGAGATCTTGAAGACCTGGGTTCAAATCTTCGATGGGCATCTCTGTGTGGAGTTTGCATGTTCTCCCCGTGCGTGTGTGGGTTTTCTCCGGGTACTCCGGTTTCCTCCCACATTCCAAAAAAACATGCATGTTAGGTTCATTGGTGACTCTAAATTGTCCATCGGTATGAATGTGAGTGTGAATGTTTGTTTGTCTATATGTGCCCTGCGATTGGCTGGCGACCAGTCCAGGGTGTACCCCGCCTCTCGCCCAAAGTCTGCTGGGATANGAACCTGGGTCTGGGCCGGGCCTGCTCTCTACCCTGCCCTGCGATTGACTTGAGACCAGTCCAGGGTGTACCCCGCCTCTCGCCCAAAGTCTGCTGGGATAGGCTCCAGCATCCCCGTGACCCTAATGAGGATAAGCGGTATAGAAAATGAATGAATGAATGAATGTACAAAATAGTTTTGAGTTTGTATACTCAACAGCAGGCACTGCAATTTTTTGAACACACCCCTTTCGACTAATTGCCTAATTGCACATCTTAGGAGCGTGCATATCATGAATTCTGGGTCTTGTTTTCTGAGAATCGATTGCACCTACTGGTAACTTGTTTCCCATGTAGCAATAAAAATATACTAATAACAGTGATTCATCTGGTTAGTCGCAATGGACTGCTATTATTTTGTACACTACTGTATAAGGTTGTAAACAGGTTCTCTATTCTGTAACTACAAAAATATTATTTATGAATGAAGAATCTGTCTTTGCAGAAATTCTATTGTCACAGTTGGGTCTGGAACCACTTTACTGTAAATAAATGAGGGATTATTTTAATCCAAATTACAATTTTTCTGCCTCGGCCGAGGTCTGCAATGCTACTTGTTGAATAGGGCAAGGTTACCTAATGAAGTGGCCAGTGGGGGTTCTAAATGAAAGAAGGGAGATGATTAAGGCAATGAAGCAATAAAGCTATAGCTGGATGCATTCCAACCCAAAGGTGTCCAACTGTCATATGTGTAACCATAATATACTGTATACACATAGTCTCACACATTATCCTTGCTAGGCTTCATTGGTTTAATAGTGTTTTTCTTCCAGTGGCCTACAGCAAAGAAGTCACAGAAGATGAGCTGTTGCATCAAAATTCTCCAAAATCTAGTCGCACATTTACACCTCCTCAGGCCAGTAATTGTTTCTGGCCACAGTTTGGGTGAGTGTGCTTGTGATTTATGCACGACAATATGCCCAATGTTGTGGGAAGAATGTCAAGCACACTTGGCGGTGATGTGTTACCATTTTGGCCTGAGCCCAGCTGTGGTGGGGGATTAAACTGGTTGTCATCATATTAATTAGTGTTGTCATGATAATTTGAGTCTTCGTGGCTGTCGACTGGATTCTGCCCTCTCTTTCTATCCTTCTTTCCTTCCTTCCCTCCTCAGGACACATCTGGAACCTCTGATTGCCTTACAAATAAATGAATAGAACCAACCCTGTCATCACAATTGAACTGCTAAATATAAACAATAACATTGCTGGCCCACTGAGATATAAAATGGAATTAGCATAACACAACACACGCATGCACGGACGACAGCTCATGAGTAAACAAATCGTTTGGGTCAGTATTGTCATCATGTGTTGCTTCAATTAGATTACAATAATATTTGATGCATAATCAGACAAATAGAAATATTCAAAAACAAGATAATAAACATATTTAAAATGTACTTTTTTTAACATGATGCTAATGCATGATAAATGAAGACCTCGTGTTTCCTACGAGATGTTTTTTTGAGCTGCATTCAAGGACTGACGTGTAAACAATGACTTCAATTCATTAAAAGTGACTGAAAAGCAGGAAGCAAGAACCAAAAAAGACAATACATGGTGATGATGTCGTAATCCTTTCTGTCAAAGTTAACATGTTAATAACAGAAGTTTCCTTTAACTGCAATCTTTTTTTTTTAATGCGCAATTAATGTGCGCACGTCCTGTTTGAGACCTGAACCCACACTGTAGTTTGAGGAAGTGACAATGAATCCACAAGCGGGGACAAATATTAAGCAGAAATGGACAAAGAAAAGTATTTTGATTGGTAAATTTAGCTTCAAAACCCTGGCAATTGTCTCTTGCAACAAGGCCAAAGTTGTTTGTGATTTGAATTGTCAGACTATGTCGACCTGATAGAGAGTAGCGAGCTGCAAGAAGGTACTGAAGCACTGCCGGTATTTTTTTTGTGATGGTCATTACTGCAGTTGTATCTTGGCATACAAGTATCCCAACTGATGAATGCTTTTTTTTTTTAAGTGATCTGTTTTTTGACTGATTTTTTTGCTTGGAACTGCTAGCTAAAATTTGTGCAGGCATAGCCAAGGACAGCTATTTGGGGTTTTGGGGTAAAACTAAGACAGAACATTAAAAAAACACAAAATATATACACACTAGGTGGTTAGGTGGGTAGCAGGTTGGCCACAGCCAGGAGATCTGGAGTACCAGGGTTCGTATCGCCGCTTGGCATCTCTGTGTGGAGTTGCATTGTTCTCCCCCTGCGTTTCTTCCAAGTACTCCAGTTTCCTATCACATTCCAAAAAAATGCTTGTTAGGTTAATTGTTAATAGGTAAGAATGTGAGTGAGAATCGTTGTCTTTATGTTCCCTGTGATTGACTAGTGACCGGTCCAGGGTCTACCTCGCCTCTCGTCCAAAGTTAGCTGGGATAGGCTCCAGTGTACCCCCGCAACTCTAATGAGGATAAGCAGTTTATAAAATGGATGGAAGTAAAATGAATGCAGAGCCACCATCCACCAGTACAAGCCTTGACTTTCAATGTTATCGTTTTCAGCGAGGTTGTGTACACATTACCACTCAGTAAGGTCATAAAATCTTACATAAACAATATGCATTCCCACATAGAATCAACATTTTGGACCAAATATGAGGTGAAATAAAAAGGGTAAAAAATATAATTAGTCTATACCGTAGTTTAAAATCCATGTAAAGTTGTAGTTCAAACAAAATGTGACAAAATGCGTCTCGCATTAAACATTGAAATGTTGTAAATGTGTTATATTTTTTGGAATAAAATAAGGGCCCATATACCCAAAATTGATATCCCTTTACATAACATTTTCTGACGTTATCGCAGTTGAGTATCAAACCGTTTACGCCAAAGAAATTTACATCCCTATTTATTATAGATAAAAACGTATTTCCATCTGGTATTAAGTACAATTAATTATGAATCAACTATTGACAAAGTGCAATAAATCACAATTAAATAGTTTAATAGATTGATAGCCCTATAATAATACATATTTATATTTCTTTTTGTGACTGAATGGTGCTATATACATGAATAAATAATATAAATAATTAATATAATGAAATTAAATAAATACTACATTATTGTGAATGTCCATCCATCCATTTTCTTCCGCTTATCCGAGGTCGAGTCTCGGGGCAGCAACCCAAGCAGAAAAGCCCAAACTTCCCTCTCCCCGGCCACTTCGTCTAGCTCTTCCCAACTGATGCCGAGGCGTTCCCAGGCCAGCTGAGAGACATAGTCTCTCCAACTTGCGCCCTAAACACCTCCCCAGAAATGCGTCCGGGAGGCATCCTAACCAGATGACCGAGCCACCTCATCTGGCTCCTCTCAAGGTGGAGGAGCAGCAGTTCTACTCCGAGTCTCTCCATGATGACAGTGCTTCTCACTCTATCTCTAAGGGAGAGCCCAGCCACCCTGCGGAGAAAACTCATTTCGGCCGCTTGTACCTACAAACTTGTCCTTTTGGTCACTACCCAAAGCTCATGACCATAGGTGATTGTGAATATTATTATAAAATATATATAAAACATGCATGTTAGTTTAATTGGCCCTGCGATTGACTGGCGACCAGTCCAGGGTGTACCCCGCCTCCCGCCCAAAGTCAGCTGGGATAGGCTCCAGCATACCCGTGACCCTAATGAGGATAAGCGGTATAGAAAATGAATTAATAAATGTTAGTTTTATTGGCGACTCTAAATTTTCCATAGGTTTTATGTGAGAGTGAATGATTGTCTATATGTGCGATTGGCTGGCTACCAATACTGGGTGTATTCTGCTTTTCGGGATAGGCTCAAGCTTACCCCCGCGACCCTGGTGACGACAAGCGGCATAGAAAACGAATGAATGAATAATAGAAGTAACGATAATGCATATGTTCAATTTATTGTTAAATACAGTATAAGAAAAATAATTATGGTCATAAATTTAACTAACTTATTAATGATTAAATTATTAAACCTTTTAAAAATTGTATTATTAAAGAGATTTGTTGCTCTAGTATAGTATGATGAAAACAAATGCTTTCCCATCAGGGGTCACCACAGTAAATCAGTCGCATTTTTGATTCGACTTCGTTTTTACGCCGAATAAATTGTGTGACACAACCCTCCCAATTATCTGGTCTTCAGACTGACATGGGACATCTAATGGTTGGGTGTTGGGGCCTTGGACAGAAATCAACTCAAAACACAGCAGCGTGCACCATTACACCATTACACCTCAAGTAATCCCTCAATGTTTGCGGTTAATTGAGTCACCTTTGATAAGTGAATTTCTGTTGTGTTCCAGTGCTAGGGGAGCTAAGTGGGATTGATGGGGGGAAACAGAAAAGAAATGTCGAGGAGGTGAGATACGGCCACCACTACGCCATGTTGATCCGGCAATCAAGTCTGGTGCTTGTGTGTCACACAAAACATTACATTACATTATTAAATTACCGACACCTAGTGACGCCTGTAGAATACTACATTCCATTCCATTTTCTTATCCAGGCCTGGGTCGCGGGTGCAGCTGTCTCAGTAAGGAAGTCCGGACTTTGCCGTTCCACCGGTCACCTCGTCCAGTTCCACCGAGTGGACACCAAGGCGTTCCCAGGCCAGCTATGAGACATAATCCATCCAGCGTGTCCTAGGTCTTCCTCGTGGCTTTCTCCTAGCTGTGCATGCCCGGAACAACTCACCAGGGAGGCATCCATACCGATGCCCGAGCCACCTCAACTGGCTCTTCTCGATGTGAAGAAGCAGAGCCTCTGCTCGGAGCTCCTCCCAGATGACCGAGCTCCTCACCCTATCTCTTAGGAGTGAGCTCAACCACCCTACAGAGGACGGACCGGTAAAGCGACCGCATTACTACAGACGCTGCACTGATCCGTCTGTTGTCCTCACACTCCAACCTACCCTCACTCGTGAACAAGACACCAAGATACTTGAACTTCTTGACCTTGGGCAATACCTCAGTCCCAAAGCGTTTTCGACTGCAAACCATAGCCTCGGATTTGGAGGTGCTGAGTCTCATCCCAGAAGCTTCACACTTAGCTGCAAACCGCCCCAGTAAATGCTGAAGGTCACAGCTCGATGAGGCTATTAGGACCGCATCGTCCGTGACTCGCAGAGAAGAGATCTTAAGGCCACCAAACTGCACCCTCTTAACGGCTTGACTGCGCCTGGAAATTCTGTTCATGAAAGTTATGAACAGAACAGACAAAGGGAAACAGGCTCGACCTACTGCTGGTAATGGTAACCAAGCTCCTGCTCCGGTTGTACAAAGACCAAATTGCACGTA
The DNA here is from genome assembly GCA_024372805.1 of Oostethus manadensis. Taxonomy (NCBI): domain Eukaryota; kingdom Metazoa; phylum Chordata; class Actinopteri; order Syngnathiformes; family Syngnathidae; genus Oostethus; species Oostethus manadensis. The sequence continues at coordinate 2,597,850 of QODF01000002.1, read as the reverse complement.
GTAGCATGACACCAATCCCGTACTCCCAGAGCATCCCCCACAAGACACCACAAGGAACGTGGTCACATTTATTTTCCTCATCCACAAAGCAAATGTAGACCGGTTGGGCAAACTCTCACATACCCTTCAGTATCCTAGCAACATTGATGATTTATTAATGTTATTTTGAAAGGCTGCGTGCTGTCACACAATGGCCAATTTGAATCAAGTGATTTGATGTGAAAGAAATGTAATATTTTTTGATTTTCCATTTCATCCCCTCAGAAATTGAACTTGACACGCCTGCCCTGTTGCGGTGCACCAGACATTAGGAGGTTTGCAGCCTGTTGCTTGCAGCTCCTCATTGTACAACTCGGTGTGACGACTTTTTCTCATCCAATTACTTCTTTTGCAAAGAGTTCTGGTAGAGCCGGATGACAAACACGTCACACTTTCCTGTGGGTGTTGTGGCGATAAAAGTGACCTTGTCTATTTTCAAGACAGGACTATTAATTTACTATCTCTAAAATGCCACAGCCTTTTTGGTTGTTGTATGGGTGGTGACTCTTAATACTACTATAGTTTTGGGATGGAAGGATGACATTTATTACGGAAACTGAGCATCCTTAAGAGCTGGGTTCCAACTGTCATGTTTTGTTGGTGGTGAAATAAGTGAGTCAAGGCTTTGCTTACATAATTTTCTGATAGGCTGTTGCATTGTCACATACGAGCTCTTGGGACTGCAGGTGAGATTAGCTTTCATGCTACAGAGAGCAGGTAAATGTCTCCCGGCCATCATGTCACACTATGTGGTGGAAAAAAAAGAGATTTCTTTAATTCCTCCACCAAGGGGTCGATGATCCATCCACCCATGTAATGAGGTCTCTTACATGGCCAAATGAGCAGCCTTCCTAGTGTGCATGAGTGTATAACACTATGAATGCTACAGAGACAATGCATTCTTTACATTTTGCACAGTGTCTTCACAGGTGTTCTCCACAATAACTTGTGGCAAACAGCCAGCACTACGTATGCTACACCCATGAAAATCCAGTAAATGCAGGCATGATTAGTCTTACCAGTCTGCATTATATTTAACTATAGATTACATACAACTCTCGCCATGCGTACGTAATAGTGTTGTACTGTTTTACAAGTAATGAGATGATATTTCAGTAGCTTCTTGCTGTCGGTTGAATTCTTTGTTTGGGGAGCATCCCAGGGTAGTGCTACAGTGTTGACTTTTAAGAGACCGCTGATGCTTTAATCACTAATTGAGTTTTAAATGGGCACAACAGTTGTGGCTTTATGACTGCACACCAACAATTGACAATGTACACACTGTGGAAATGGTGTTACAATAACAGAATTCTATAGAATGTGACCTAGCAAGCAAAGGTGTGCAATGGCTGAATTCAATATCCACCTAAACTCAATGGACGCTATTAATGTTGTTGCTCTGTTCACTAAGGAGTCTAGAGTCAGCATCCACTTCCGCATTATGCCATGCTCAGGTTTGACCACCATGACGTTGAGCAAAATCCAGAAACATTGCATTGTGCACATGTCCTTGCCACACTGCTCTAATAATTAATTGCTCTAATAGACGGTCCAAAAGACCAGATTTGTTGTTTTTCAAGTTCCCCAACAACAAAGACAGGTATTTGTCTTAAAACTGTTGTAGATTTGTAATACTGACTGCTGTAAATAAACAGGACAGTGGCAATATAGCTTAAGATAATTTGTTTATCTGGGTGATTAGTTGAATTCATGACAAGTCAGTGATGATAACAGGCAAGGCTAACAGGCCAGGTAACTTTATTTTATACTTAGCTCAGGGCTTGTGAATATATTGTTTGCCTAGCCCCCCACCTCTCTTGCTCACCATGGTGGCAGACTCTTCTGTAGCCTACTACACTCCCATCCTTGTGTTTGCGGCGGAGTTGGCCCTCCTGTTTTAACTCTAGACTCCTTGCTTTTCACTGCTAACAGTGAGCTGCTGCCTGGCTAGCCGTAGCCTTAGCTAGATTCTGGCAGAGCAAAAGGCAACAGTGGTTAACTTTCAGACTTTTTCATTCAAAAAGATGAATGGATAGGTGAGGTTCAACAAAGGACCCCTCAAATTAAGGAATTTGGTGTTTACTTAAGGCTGGGTTATACGTTCCGCACGAACGAGGTGTGCGGGAAAGAGTGTGTGAGTTTATAGGTAAGATGCAAAGCTGCTCGTGCTGCGATCACAGCTCAAAATGACTTTAATTCCTACCTTCCCCGGGACACAACACGGAACATGGACACGTCTTGGCTATCCCGGTGGTTTCTCCACACCAAGTCATATAAATGCCTGTCTTTCAGTACTTCAGCTGCTTGTCGGCGTAGTTACAAAACTGTGGAGGTGCGCGGAGCGGAAATTTTCCACATGAAAAGGGCTGCTCGAGGGGGTGTGGGTGCAAAAATGACATCATTTGTCTGCACAGAGCCGCGCGGACGCGGTAAGAATAAAGAAGCTCTATTATATACGGTACGCATCAGCTGTTTAAGTGGGATGTGCATCCTAGTTAGCCAACTAAGATGGTGGCGTTAGTGAAGCATATGGCCATGTGACGTAAATCTAAAAATAGTGTGGCTTGATGGTTGGGTAACACGAGCAGAAAAAAAATTGTGTGAGCAGACGAAGTTTTAGGCTTTCTTGAATACAACATTGGCGACAAGTGTGTCTTTGCTGCGCCTGCCATCAAATTTGTGGGGTTCCGTTTGACCGAAGGCTGCCCGCCTGCCCCTCACAGCTTTCTTTATTCTTGGGTATGATTGCTTTCTACTTGCGATTTCTTCCCCGCTACTCCGAGACCACTGTGCCACTCCGCGCTCTTCTGAAACAGGATACGGCCTTGACCTGGACACCTGAATGTTCTGCTGCTGTCTGCCAGCTGAAGGCACAACTCACCTCGTCCCCAGTACTCGCTCACTTTGTTCTGCGGTGCCCTACGTTTGTGACCTGTGATGCCTCTAACGCTGCAGTCAGCACGGTCCTGTCCCAACTTCAGCAACGGGGCTGAACACCCTGTGGCGTTTGCGTGAAGCGCAGTGACACCAAATGAATAAAAGTACTCTGTAGGAGAGAAGGAGGCTCTGGCTTGCATCTGGACCTGTGAGCGGTGGCAAATGTACCAGGCCCTCACAGCCCTACTGGCTATGACTGGCTCAGGCCACAAACCGTTGCACCTCTACATGTAGACTGAGCGACTGCAGAAGTACAACTTCACCACACAATTTAAGTCTGGCAAGGACCACATTGTGGCAAACTTACTTTCCAGAGCCAGACCCAGCTCCACGCCGGACACCGCCCATGACCCCTCAGAACCTGCGCTGGTTCTCATGCTGCACGCACCCCTCCGAGCAGCTGTTTCCCTACAAGAGCTCAAAGCTGCCTCAGCTCAGTACCCAGTATTTGCCCAGCTGCGGGCATTCATTCGGGGTGGGTGGCCCACCAAAGTCCCCAACGATCTAGCGCCTTTTCGTCGCGTCAGGAGTGACCTCTCACGCTAGAATGACGTCTGTTTGGCACAGGGACTGTGCACTGTAATTCCCAGCACTGTGAGGGCACAGGTCTTGGCCATGTTGGACGAGGGCCTCCTAGGCATTTCTAAGGTCAAACGAAGTTGCAGGGGGCTAGTCTGGTGGCCGGGCATTGACAAAGACATGGAGGCCCTAGTAAAGGACTGCGCGGCATGCCTCACCAGCGGTAACAAGGGCCCACCTCCGGCCTCTCCATTACAGCCTCTGCCTTGGCCATCAGCACCGTGGTCCCACATCCAGCATCACCGAATGAAGCAGCATTTTGACCGGAGGTATTGTGCAAAACGCCCTGCACTCGCTGTGTCAGACTGGGTCAGAACCCGTTGTCCTAGACTGGCCCACAAGCTGCTCTCATTCTGCTCAACGCCGCGTCAACTCACTGCACAGCTGGGACCAGCCACCTTCCGCCTAGCCGACGGCTCACGCTGGAACGCCAGCCACTTAAGACAAGTGCCATCTCTATCTGCTTCAGACCAGGCTGCTGCAATGGATTCATGTCACACCAATGGTTACTGGGAGTGCCCTGATGTGCAGCCACTAGTGCAACCAAGATAATCCCTTGGTTCCGTCCTGTGAAGGCTTCCATAGGCTTCATTACTTAAAGGACTATGTTACTGACTTTTTAAAAAAATGGGTTATTGTGTAGATCTGGCCTGTCATGTGGCAGAATCATTCACAAGGCTAGGTGGGTACACCAGTAGTCGACCCGGTTACCCAGTCAAACTGACTATTGTTGGGTCTTACTGTGACGTGTTGGGATTTGTTAAAAAGTGGGGCAAATGTAGCATGTGGCCATATGCTGTGTGGTTGTCGAGTCATGGAAATGTGATGTAAAGACTTAAACTCCACTTACACCGACTTACACCACTGTCTGCCTTTTATGAGTACTGTACAGTTTTCTGCAGAGTTAGGTTTTGGGCCAAGGAAGTCTTTATTGATCCAAATTTGATTTGTTCCCGTTAATTTTCATATGTCACCAACCCCCAATTACACTAATACAGACTCTGACTTTGTATGAACACATTTGTCAGTATTGATGATATTTGAAAGCTAATACTACTGGTATATATTATGGCATTATTAGTATATATTATAGTATTATACATGCAATAGGTACATACAATGCAAACTTGGGTACTTATTTTTGCATGTATTGTGTATGTTTTCCCCACCTCCCACATGGATTTTAATAACTACTCCACCTACAATTTATTCTCCAACCAGGACATTTTTCACTTTCTCCATCCTCCATTCTGTCTCCAGTCCTTTTCCCAAAGTATCAATAACTCCTGCTACGCACACGCACACACACACACAAGGACTGGTATAGTTATATAAAAGATGCTGTGGGTCCTGTAAAACCCTCATTAGGAATAAGTGTAGGTGTAAGCACCCCTGGTTCTGTTTCACAACAAACTGCTAACATCAACAGAATTGTCATACACACACACAAAAGTATGACACACACTCGGAACATTCACATCCATACCGACTATGTGTGCACAATAGGCATTGATTACAGCGTTAGCTTTTTGTATGAAGACATTTCAATACTTCGTTCTTTCCACTTAAACAATAGGAGTAACAAACAAAACATGTTATCCACTACTTTGAAGTACATACTCCGAGAAAGAATACAATTGCATACAATGGATTCTGGAACATTTAAACATGCTACAAATTGCCCGTTACTTAAAAAAATTAAAGTCGTAAAAGAGTTAAAACTGTCACTGAAAGAGCACACTAATAAGTATATTGTGGTTTTGCTCAGTGGAAAAAAACATGTGCAATAATTCTATCTTGGTGGATTACTCCAGCGCCACACAACTAACAGACCCCTTTTGGCAGACCTGTGCTGTTTGCGTCACACAATCCTCAATGTGATCTACTTTTCATTACTCTCACATAGTGACTGATAGGACGAGAAGGGCAGTGTTGCTGAGAAAAGCACAACCACTGGGTTTTTTGTATTGAAATGGCAGATTTAAACACACATTTAAATCTCAGACTGTAGGTAGTGTTTGTATAGGGAATGCTATTTAGTGTTGTAATCAAGACTACCATACATAAACCCAAGGCAAGTTAGCATGAAGACTTTGAGAATTTGAGACCTAAACAAGATCAGCACATTGCACTGACAACAACTCAAGACCAAGACTTTCAAGAATTGGGACCAAATCAAGAACATCAATTTTAAGGGCTGAGACCAAGTCAAGACCAAGGCAATCTGAGACTGAATCAAGACCAAGACTATTCAAGACAACATTTTTAGAAGTTTACAAAGTTTGAAAAAAAAAGCTTTCTTCTCAGGAACTGAAAAATAGCCAAACCACTCTTAGTAGACATAATCTCTCTGGAACTGTGATACCATATTTAATGTATATGATGACATAAACTAAACTGCAGACACAATTTCTCTCCGCCAAACCAAACTCACCATAAATCACAAACATGAATGGTTTTCTTTATGATGGTTTCTTCGGTTCCATTGTGGATTATTTTGCAGCAGTACTCAATCAAAAATGCAGAGACTTGTGGTGTAACTACAGAGTCAACCTGATGAATTTGTGTAACATTTTCATTCGGCATTGAATAAACAAGCCAGACTATCATAACGTCCATCCATCCATTTTCTATGCCGTGTATCCTCTTTAGGGTCATGGGTATGCTGGAGCCTATCCCAGCTGACATAGCGAGAGGTGGGGTAAACCCTGGACTGGCCAATTGGAGCCATCATAACATACCAAAGGTTATACTGCAACAGTTTGTTATGAGCAATATGGCACGACATTGTAGGAGGACTGGTTCAAAATTTTAGTTGAAAACCAAATTATACAAAAACAGAGGTGTTTGAAAACTCAAACTCAAACACCAATGATAGTGTGTTGAAAAGTGGGAATATATAGTTTGAATATTGTGGGTCCTTTCACAATGGCAAAGGCAAAAAAATGCACATGTTGTTTAGAACCAAAACTGCATTTATTTGACTGCGATCTATTATATAATCAATGTGATTGTTCCTGCTGCCAGTTTCACATTATAACCAGCACCTTACGTAATAGGAATAACCAGAAATAATCTAAAAAATTTACAAACCCTACACTCCGCTTCCTCATTCAAGAGGGCACGCAGAGGCACTCAATGTAACACTGCATATTTAATGTTTTATTGTAAAATTTTTGATTACTCCCACCTTACACACTAGAAAAAATAGGGAAGTTGCGGAACTACAGGTTTGTATTATGAAGTGATGGTATACACAAGGATTCTCAAAGGGGCTGCTGGATGTAGAGTCTGGGTGAAGCTGAGCCGCATAGATAACACATAGACAGGGCGACTACTACTACAAGTGGGGAGTAACTCTTTAACCCTAAACATGTTATTTTAGCAAATGTTTACAAAACAAGTACTGTGAGGCATGCTGGGAGCCAGCATCCCTCCTGTGTGCAGCGAATTTGGGATGGCAAAACAGTGTCCAATTTGTCCAAAAACAGCAATATGCAAAAAATGCAGTAAGGACAGGGAATCCACAATGTGAAAGTTGTGCCCTTTGCTCAACCCTGTACACTAGGGGTGTAAAGTTACACTAAAATGTAATTTCGGTTCATTTTCTTGAAGTGCTCGGTTTGGTTAATTTTCGTTCCATAAAAGGCATTAAAAAATGATTTAAAATGTTTTTATTTATAAAAAAAATGCAAACATATATTTTTAAATAAAAGCAACCCATTTTAGTGATGTTTCAAATGAATAAAAAATAATAATAAACTGTTGAATAAAAAAATATATGCATAAAATTATATATTAACAAGTTAAAACTGTAAACTCTGATACAGTTAGTATTAAAGTCTGGATAGAGAGACAAAAGAAATTTGTCTGGTGGGCCACTGCTTCATTTAGCCCTCATAGTAAATTGCACGTATTTTGTCAAGCTGCAAAGTACAAAATCATTAAGATCCCACCCAAGTGGTGATTCTTTTTCCCCACAGAGATTCCTGAGCCTCCTGAGCCAGCTCTTCATTCCACAGTCTCCTTGCCATATGTACTGTATGTACATATGTTATGTAAGTGAGCAATTTGAGTCACTCGGCTCTTATGAAACTGACTAAATAAAGACTTAGTGTTAGTGGTGGTGGGTGGGGGGAAAAGTAAACGGACAAGATGGAAAGTACCAGATTGCTTGAATCTAATGACTTTCAGAAGATCAAACAGAAGCTACTAAACAGATCATTCCCAGCCAACGATACTTAACACCGTTAGATTGCTGTGCATTTCTCGGCTCAAGTCACAAGGGGGGCAATTAAAAGAAAAGTATGTGGAAAACACTTAAATGGAGGCGGCATTTTGGCACATTCACGCTGTCCTGTGAGGTGGGAGGGTGTATGTGAATAGTTTTGATTGGCAGCCTGTGTAAAATATATTTACGTAGTCAATAATATGATATTGTAATCGTTTTCAGTGCAAGGCCCAAAGTTCTTTGAATAATTACTTACCCTCTTACATTACATTTAGGCTTGAGTAAACAACAAGCAAAATGATGTATGGAACAAACAAGCAGGCTAAATAGATGGAGATGCTATGAAATTAGTCTCTGGACACAAGCCATGCTCATTGCGTGTATACACATGTTGTTAAAATGTCTTTTACAGAGACACAGATGGAGGTCTTGATCCATTCGAGGCTGATAGTGGTGTAATCGGTTTGGAAAAGCAAAGATAAGCATGCAAACAATTCTGCAACGTATTGATATTTTTCCCTCTCCATGTCCACCTCCACAAGCGATGTGTCATACTGACAACAAAGAGCACACACTCACACACACACATAGAATAACACACGGTTGTGCTCGAGGCATTTCATGCACGCACACCTAATTGTGTTGAGTCGATGCCTGTAGGGAGGTGTGTGCACGCTGGATGAGATATCAGTGGAGTTCAGACTGGTCTAATCCCGTGAAGGTGATCCTGCACTGCAGTGCCACTTGCAGAGGATGCGCATGGAGCTGCACTATATGAACATAACCACTCGGACACAGACATTAAAGCTACTGTCTGATTAAAAGCAATTGCAATTTCTGTTTTCAGTTTATCTTCCTTAATTCGGTGATGAGTAGAAACTGTGATTGATTACCTGATTAAAAGTGACCCAAGTAGACTGTAGTTATTGCAGTACAGTCTTCGCTGGTTTATAGCGGTTAATTGGTCCAAGACACAATAAATAAATTTCCACAATGGGATTCAATCTTAATAAATTAAAAAGTTTCATAGTTAGAGCGTCAAATATGTTTTTTGACATTATTAGGGCACTGTAGAAGTGAAATAATCCATTTGTAGTCACCATTACACTCCTATAATTTACTGTTTATGAATTCCTTTTTTATTTACTATCAGATGGCACAACTATTATGCTACAGGGACCCTAGACGGCCAGTTAAGTTCAAATTTATTACTTCTAAACTTAAGAGATTCAAAGTAGTGGGAAAGAAGGACAAAGTAAAAAGCCACAAACTTACCACTTCCATGGGGAATGGGAGGAGAACCTTTTTTCCCTCTGCAGTGGCCAAAATATTAAATACCACATGCATTTGAATATGTTTTGACTAATGATAGACCAGGCTCCACGAGGAATCAGCTATCATTGAGTAATTAAATAATTTTCAAAAAAAAATTGATATAAAGGGGTAGCGATAATGGAACCGTGATATTGCGAGGGACGACTGTATACCAGCAGTAGTAGCACTTTGAGTGAGTACAGTTCCACTCATGCTTTAGCAGCAGAGAAGCCAACAGGGGAGTTGCCGCTCCCCTCGAAGGGGGTCTAAAAAGTCAAACTAGCAGGAGTGCTAACGGGCCCCATTGACTGTGTGTGGGTGTGAATTTGTGTGTGTCAGAAAGAGACTATGTGAGTTCTTATAACCTTTCATGGTCTAGTAGCCACAAAGCCATGGCACATTTACTTAAGCCGGATCCTTCTATACCTGCTTTTTCTCAACAAAGCCTGTGCTGCAGCGCTATATATGCATATTTATTAGTGCATGACCTGTGCAGTTCACTTATCTTGAAAAAGACCAGTGGGGTATTCGTTGTGGATGTTGTTATAATGAGGTTTTAAATGTGGCCGGGAGAGAAGTGGTTCCCATCAAATTAGCCTTCCATTCATTCCCACTTAGAGGCTGCAACAGCTTCGCTTCATCTCCTTAGCAAGGATTGCCTCTCAGCTCACAGCCACAGGCGCCGAGTCAGTGAGCCAGCTCACCTGGTACATGTTAATGGTTGCAAAGATGAATGCATTGTCCAAAAATGTGTTGCTTTTATATTAAAAACATAACACATGCCTCACTTTTTAATCAATATAGGTTGTTTAATAATAAGAAACTTGCAAATTGCTGTATTACATCACATTAAATAGCAGACTGCGAGGGAAAAAGTGACCTTTTTAAAGGTTACCAAATTTTACTGCCTCGTTTTCATGCGTCACAAACACTTTCCACAATAGATCAGAAGGTAAAAATAGCTTGGAACAAAAACGCTAATAGTCGTACATCTGCTCACAATGAATTATGTCTGCTTTTCCGGAATAATTTGTGGCTGTTTACACCCGGAGCTCCATCATCTTTCGTATACGGAACTTCACATAAATCAGCACTCTCGCTTTCAGTGCCTGCGTTTATGACCATTGTCAATACAAACCACTCGCAACTCAGAGGTGTCCATAGTAATCATCATTCTGTGTCATCCTAACACATTATCACCAGTTACCAAAGCTGTAATTATTGTGTTATATTCCCCCCAAAATCATCCCGTTATTTGCTTGTGTTAATGCATCTCTTTCACAGCTACAGGGTAGTCTTTGCACTCTATGACACACTTATATAATACTCATGAAAAGAATAATTTTTTTTAATAGGCACATTTCAGGCATCTCAAGGTTACCTGATAGATACAACAACAATCAGCCAATGGGATGATAAACACAAATTTTGTGAGCTGAAGTAGATCCTAGACTTGTGTTTTGCGTTTTCTTTACCAGTGTATGTTTTATGGCGCAATGCGATATTATTGATTGCACAGAGACAATGTGTAATGTTGCAATGTAAAAACACAAAGTGGAAATTAATCTAACATAGGAAGCATTTGACATCTTAGTACAATTTTAGCATCTATCCATTTCCATCCATTTTTTCCCGCTTATCCGAGGTCGGGTCGTGGGGGCAGCAGCCTAAGCAGAGATGCCCAGACGTCCTTCTCCTCGGCCACTTCGTCCAGCTCTTCCCGGCAGATGCCAAGGCGTTCCCAGGCCAGCTGAAAGACATAGTCTCTCCAGCGTGTCCTGGGTCTTCCCCGAGGCCTCCTACCGGTTGGACGTGCACTGAACACCTCCCCAGGGAGACGTCCGGGAGGAATCCTAACCAGATGCCCGAGCCACCTCATCTGGCTCCTCTCAATCCGGAGGAGCAGCGGTTCTACTCCGAGTCTCTCCCGGATGACAGTGCTTCTCACCCTATCTTTAAGGGGGAGCCCAGCCACCGTGCGGAGAAAACTCATTTCGCCAGCTTGTACCCGCGATCTTGTCCTTTCGGTCACTACCCAAAGCTCATGACCCTCACTTGTGAACAAGACCCCGAGGTACTTAAACTCCTCCACCGCAATAAGGTGGTGGCTCAGGGAGGAGACACAATTTTAGCAATAAAATTAAATATACATTGTATACACATACATTTTTACAATTGTAAACGCACACTACCGGTCAAAAGTTTTAGAACGCTCCAATTTCCATCCATCCAATTGCTGTGCCGCTTTGTACAAATCATAAAGGTTTTATGATGGCGATAGCAACTATCCTACCCTGTGTATTATATATTATGCATATTAATTTTTATAGTTTAGAATGTAGTTTATCCGGTGTTCATTTTGTGTATTTTTTTTTAAATCAATTTATATGTTTATATGTAACATTTTTCAGTATTTTTCAAGTAAACCTAAAATGAAGATATCATGCATTGGTAATTTTTCGTGATTAGCACTTCCTGTGTAAACTTAAACCAGTAATGAGTTAATATGGATCAGTAGAAAGTTGAGTGAAAGTTTCTGCAGGCTAAAGTAAATTAACAAGCTTTTTGGGGTTACTGAAAGGCTGCAACATAATATAAGCCACACCATAAAGTATGCATAAGCCGCAAATTATAAGAAGAAATATATGCACCCTAGAGCCATTAATATTACACACAATAGTACTATATTGAGTTTTTTCATGTTTAATATTTCATTATTTAGTACTTACTATTTCTGCCATAAGCTTTTTATTGACCATTGTGTCGCAACATAGATTAACAAAAAGCATTTTGTATTATAAAATCATCAGAATGAAATTGTCTCCTTTTCTCCTAAGAGGCAACAGTTCACTTATTGATGAGAAATGCAAAGATTGAACTGTAATAGCCTAGTTATGAAAATCAATAGCAATAAGTACAATTCCTCAATTTGAAATTGCCTCTTGACTGAATCAATGGATATCAAATTATCCTGCCTGGAGACCATGTAATCCGCATCAGAAAGGGGAGAGGTAGATCATGAATATAGATCAGTGGACAACGTGCAGAACACAGCCTCTCACTATGCATTCATCCATCCTTCCATCCATCGGTTTTCTATGTCTCTTGTCCTCACTAGGGTTGCAGGGGGTATGTTGGAGCCTATCCCAGCTGACTTTGGGCAAAGGGGGGCACAAGACATTGGACTGTTTGCCAGCCAACCGCAGGGCACATATAGACAAACAACCATTCACACTCACATTCATATATATGGAGAATTTAGTGTCTCCAACTAACCTAACATGCATGCTTTTGGAATATGGGAGGAAAATGGAGTACTCTGAGAAAGCCCAACGCTCGCACTGCAAGAACATGAAAACTCCACACGGACATTCAAAAGTGGAGATTCAAACCCAAGTCTTCCAGATGTCCTGACTACATCGTCAACATGCTAACTTCACAAACAGTGGTGGAGAAATTACTTTAAGAAAATGTATTTTTTTTGCAAACAAAAAAGCTAAATATGCAAAGTAAACTAATGGACAAACTTGCTCTCTTTTTGACAGGTGTTGCATTAACTGTCCATCCATCCATTTTCTTCCGCTTATCTGAGGTCGGGTCCCGGGGGAAGCAACCTAAGCAGGGAAGCCTAGATGTCCCTCTCCCCGGCCACTTCTTCCAGCTCTTCCCAGCGGATGCCGAGGCGTTCCCAGACCAGCTGAGAGACATAGTCTCTCCAACGTGTCCTGGGTTTTCCCCGAGGCCTCCTACCAGTTGGACGTGCCCTGAACACCTCCCCGGGAAGGCGTTTGGGAGGCATCCTAACCAGATGCCTGAGCCACCTCATCTGGCTCCTCTCAATCCGGAGGAGCAGCGGTTCTACACCGAGTCTCTCCCGGATGACAGTGCTTCTCACCCTATCTCTACGGGAGAGCCCAGCCACCCTGCGGAGAAAACTCATTTCAGCCGCTTGTACCTGCGATCTTGTCCTTTCGGTCATTACCCAAAGCTTATGACCATAGGTGAGGGTAGGAACGTAGATCGACCAATAAATTGGGAGCTTTGTCTTTTGGCTCTAGTCGCTATTCACCACGACAGACCGGTGCAGAGTCCGCATCACTGCAGACGCTGCACCAATCCGCCTGTCCATCTCGCGTTCCATCTTTCCATCACTCATGAACAAGACCCCGAGGTACTTAAACTCCTCCACTTGAGGCAGGACCTCATCCCCGACCCGGAGATGGCAATCCACCCTTTCCCGGGCGAGAACCATGGACTCGGACTTGGAGGTGCTGATTCTCATTCCAGCCGCTTCACACTCAGCTGCGAACTGGTCCAGAGAGAGTTGAAGGTCACTGCTCAATGAAGCCAACAGGACCACAATCTCAGCAAAAAGCAGAGAACAAATCTTGCGCCCACCAAACTGAAACCCCTCAACGCTGCGCCTAGAAATTCTGTCCAGGAAAGTAGTGAACAGAATCGGTGACAAAGGGCAGCCCTGGCGGAGTTCAACCCTCACTGGAAATGGGTCTGACTTATTCCCGGCAATGCAAACCAAACTCTGACACCGCTCATACAGGGAACGAACTGCCTGGATTAGATGGTCCGATACCCCATATTCCGGAAGCACTCCCCACAGTATTCTCCGAGGAACACGGTCAAATGCCTTCTCCAAGTCCACAAAACACATGTAGACTGGTTGGGCAAACTCCAATGCACCCTCAAGGACCCTGCCGAGAGTAAAGAGTTGGTCCACAGTTCCACGACCAGGACGAAAACCACACTGCTCCTCCTGAATCCGAGATTTGACTATCCGGCGGATCCTCCACTCCAGAACACCTGAATAGACCTTACCGGGAAGGCTGAGGAGTGTGATCCCACGATAGTTAGAACACACCCTCCGGTCCCCCTTCTTGAAAAGCGGGACCACCACCCCGGTCTGCCAATCCAGGGGCACCGACCCCGACGTCCACGCAGTGCTGCAGAGTCGTGTCAACCAAGACACGCCCACAGCATCCAGGGCGGATCTCATCCACCCCCGGGGCCCTGCAACCAAGGAGCTTTTTGACCACCTCGGTGACCTCAGCCCCAGAGATAGGCCAACTCGACTCAGAGTCCCCAGGCACTGCTTCCATGTTGGAAGGCGTGTCGGTGGGATTGAGGGGGTCTTCAAAGTATTACCTCCACCGATCCACAACATCTCGAGTCGAGTTTAGCAGCACACCGTCCCCACCATACACGGTGTTGATTGTGCACTGCTTTTCCCGTCGGAGACGGCGGATGGTGGTCCAGAATCTCTTTGAGGCCATCCGGAAGTCGTTTTCTATGGCCTTTCCGAATTCCTCCCATTTCCGGGTTTTTGCCTCAGCGACCGCCAGGGCTGCAGACCGCTTGGCCTTCCGGTACCTGTCAGTTGCCTCCAGAGTCCCATGGGCCAAGACAGCCTGATAGGACTCTTTCTTCAGCTTGACGGCATCCCTTACCACTGGTGTCCACCAACGGGTTCTGGGATTACCGCCACGACAGGCACCGACCACCTTACGGCCACAGCTACGATCGGCCGCCTCGACAATACAGTCACAAATAATCGCCCACTCGGATTCAATGTCCGCTGCCTCCCTCGGAACATGGTCAAAGCTCTCCCGTAGGTGGGAGTTGAAACTCCTTCTGACAGGGGACTCTGCCAGGCGTTTCCAGCAGACACTCACAATGCGTTTGGGTCTGGGTCTGCCAGGTCTGACCGGCATTCGCCCCCACCATTGGAACACACTCACCACCAGGTGGTAATCAGTTGACAGCTCCGCCCCTCTCCTCACCCGAATGTCCAATACATGTGGTCGCAAGTCCGACGACACAACCACAAAGTCAATCATCGAAATGCGGCCCAGCGTGTCTTGGTGCCAAGTGCACATGTGGACACCCTTATGCTTGAACATGGTGTTCGTTATAGACAATCCGTGATGAGCACAGAAGTCCAATAACAAGACACCGTTCGGGTTAAGATCAGGGGGGCAGTTTCTCCCAATCACACCTCTCTAAGGCTCACTGTCGCTGCCAACATGAGCGTTGAAGTCACCCAGCAGAACAAGGGAATCCCCGAGGGAGCACTCTCTAGTACTTCCTCTAAGGACTCCAAAAAGGCGGGTATTCTGAACTGCTGTTTGGCGCATAAGCGCAAACAACAGTCAGGACCCGTTCCGCCACCCAAAGGCATAGGGAAACTACCCTCTCGTTTACTGGGTTAAACTCCAACGTGCAGGTTTGGAGCCGGGGGTCAAAAATAATTGCCACCCCTGCTCGTCGCCTCTCATTTTTAGGCAACACCAGAGTGGAATGAAGTCCAGCCCCTCTGGAGAGGACTGGTTCCAGAACCCTTGCTGTGCGTTGAGGTGAGTCCGACTATATCTAGCCGGAATTTCTGCACCTAACGCACCAGCTCAGGCTCCTTCCCCGCCATAGAGGTGACATTCCACGTACCGACAGCTAGCTTCTTTAGCCGAGGATCGGACCGCCAAGGCCTCTCCCTCTGCCTTTGGCCGCAACCCAGCTCTCTTTGCACCCAACCCCTTTGGCCCCTCCCATGAGTGGTGAGCTCATGGGAGGGGGGACCCACATTACCTTTTCGGGCTGCGCCCGACCGGGCCCCATGGGTGCAGGCCCGGCCACCAGACGTTCGCCATCGTGCCCCGCCTCCGGGCCTGGCTCCAGAGGGGGCCCTGGAGACCTGTGTCCGGGCGAGGGAAAACAAAGTCCATTGTTACTGTGCATCATTGGGGTCTATTGAGCCACTCTTTGTCTGGTCCCTCCCCTAGGACCTTTTTGTCATGGGTGACCCTACCTCCAACACCTTAGCTCCTAGGATCATTGGGACACGCAAACTCCTCCACCACAATAAGGTGGTGACTCAGGGAGGAGTGCATTAACTGGCACGTAACTAACCAACTCAACTGGTATCTGCAAAAATATAAAAACTAACCAGACATTTATTCGATACATCTGCACAATCTAATTTAGTACAAAAAATGCATTTTTAAAATTGTTTACAAAGATACATGTGGTATATATTTAACAATATATTTAATTTACAATGTATTTATTATTACTACCCGTTTAACCCTGTTATGTAACTAAATAGTGACACTGATTATTGGTATTTTTGTTATCATTATCAGTGTCAATACAATTCATTAATAATATGTTATTAAATAATCTAATCATATATTTATTTTTCAATACATTATTTATAAATATGTTTCATCATTTAAATATACAGTAGATAATCATTTCTAATGGAATGGGATCATCTCTCTCAGAATGTTCTGAAGGTCTGTTTCAATGCCAGCGTCCTACTGAGCGGAATGATGTTGACTTCATAGCATGGCTGTAGCTCAACATTATATAGCAAACATCATGTTCTTCTTAAGGCTTGTTGAAACTGACTCAACAGTTCCTCATCATCCTGGCTGGAGCCAAGTACTGTACTGCATAATTATGTCTTTATTTTTTGCTTTATTTCTGGTATGTGTTTTTCCCATTTCAGTTGGCCACTTGTGAGTTTTGTAAACGCCACACAACGACTCTCTTTGGTGCTCTATCTCAGAACAAACAAGTCTCATGACTGATACTCTCTGAGGACTCTGCCGTGTTTTATTATGACTCGTCTATCATGTGTCCCATTTACTGTTGTTCTTCTTCCAATATGCCCTTTTAATGTGAAGAGTAAATAGGTTGTGTGATATTAAATTATCTTGTACCTATAAAAAAAAACAGCTTCTGATGAAATACGGCCCTGGAGCTTGATACCAAATTACAAATGAGCTCACATACAACTGAAGTCTTTTATAGAATGAATTGGAATTACGGAAATGCGTTTCATTTTGAAATGATGGCTGGCTGTAAATCATGTGTTTTTCCTTTGGAATGAATACATAGTTATGTGTGTGTGAGGGTGGGGGATCTGGGGGGGTACATACTGTACAGGGTGTGTGTATGCTGGCCTGTATTTCCCTGACAGTCAGGGTGCTTGTAGATAAATGGCCAATTGGTATTGACTTCAATTTAGAAAATGCTGCCCTATACTTTTCTCCCTACAAGACGCCGGGGCTCCAAGGGAGGGAAATCCCGGAGCACTCTGCCAAAGGAAATGTATTACCGAGGGTCACCGGCTCAAGTTTAGGGGATTGACTTCACCCACTCCCACACACACACACACACACACACGCTGACAAAGTGGAGAGTGGTCCTTGTCATGACAAACCTTATGATGTGTGTTTAGAGCGCTAGGGCTGAACTGTCATTGTTGAAATGCAGCAGTGACAGAGAAGCTTAAGAGTGACAACCGTTGACCGGAGGCGGGCTACGAGCAGATATGTCATAGCTAGTTTAGACTTGCCATCGTGTCCCTTCACCCGGTTTTGGCTCGTATGATTCAACTTGTTTGTTGTTTACAAGCCGAGGCAGTCCTGGCGGTGGCCCAGGCTTAAATGGATGAAAAGCAATAGGTGGAGATTGTGCCTTGACAGCTTCCATAAGCCAAACCTGCACTTAGACCTCTCAGAGACTAGATTTAGCTTGTTGTGGGTTTTGGCGGCTTAATGGGTATGCCACAGACTGGCTGTTCATAGATTGAGACTTAGTGTGATTACACTGAAAAGCCACTGATTTTGTTTAGCCGATGTCAGCTCAAGAAAGGTCTCCAATTGGGAACTTTTGTTTCCATCACATCACAGCTTAACTTTAGGATGACCACACATTTTCCTCAGAGAGGTCCACATT
This sequence comes from Oostethus manadensis, assembly GCA_024372805.1. NCBI lineage: Eukaryota > Metazoa > Chordata > Actinopteri > Syngnathiformes > Syngnathidae > Oostethus > Oostethus manadensis. The sequence goes on along the minus strand of QODF01000002.1, from coordinate 2,579,996 downwards.
TTCACAACATCCAAGTATGAAAAAAATCTCCTGGACAATTATCCAGACTAGCACCAACTATTACTCCAAAATGAATTTGTGATTTTAATAGGATGGATGAGCCCTCTCTGAAAGTTCTGAGCAGTAGTGATGGGAATTCCGGTTCTATTTAAAGAACCGTCTCTTTTGGTTCGGCTCTCTACAAAGAGCCGTCTTTTTTGAAAGGCTGCAACATTTTGGGTCCAAATGGCTCTTCAGATTGTTTTTTGTTAAAATTGTTTAATTAATTATTTAACTATGCATATAATTAATTACTAATAAGTAATGAAAAAACGTTTTTTTTATATATTTGATATATAATATAAAATATAATAAAAAATAAAAAAACCTACGATTTACAATTAAACTAACTATGTTAATTCTTCAGCTTTTTCTTTTTAAACAAATTTAAAGTAAACCAACACAACTCAATTGCGTTTTCTTTTCCCATTGCACTGATGGGTGAACAGTTTTCAGGTGCCTGTGCAGGTTTGTTTGTGGAGCCAGCTCGATATGAAATTCTTGTTTTGCAGCGTCTCCATTCTGCCTTTGTATCGTCAATAAAATTGAAATAGTTCCAAATTTTACTTCTTTTGCTGGTCTCACACATTTTACAGAGACCTCCATGGATTTACCCCAACTTCCCATAGCTTATACCTTGTAAGGCTTAACCAAAAAAGCGAACTCAGTAGACTCGATCAACCGTTTACTACCCATCCCACCGAGTTAAAACCAGTGTTTCATTAGTGCGTTTTCGACTGACTATGCAAACCATACCAATAGTTTGATAAAAACAGACAGTGCTAATGTAAATTCACCCTGACCTTGTGAAATGCTAATTGTAAACCTACCTTTGCGTTCATGTTCATTAGATGCCGAGTTTTACCTTAAAATTGAATCTTTTATCCCTGTTAATTAAACTAGATTATGTCCCCGCTATACCTGCTCCACACACACAGCATCACTTCACAAGACATCAAACATTGACAAAGTCCCTTTTTAGTGCTGCCTGTTGGCACAGTAACTCAGGGCTAAAGGAAGTCACACGCTGGCAGAATTTTAATAATGGCAAGCCAATCACGTCGCTGCATGGGGGAAGAGTTATTTGCATATGAGAGGTGAGAGAGTCCATCGACCACACTAGCTCTCATACATCACCATCATAGTGGGATGAGTAGTTGTGGTGCCACAGAAATGGTCTTGCAAGCAAAACCATTAAACCAAATTATTTCTGGAAATTTTGAGAAAAAAAGGTAATCTTTTTCTATTGGGAAATAAAAACAAATGTTTTGCTTTGTATGGTGAGAGACAGCTTTTGATTCAAGGTTGTGGGTTGATATGAATCATTACTTTAAGCATTCAGTTCACCATATTTTCCACAATCTAAAAAAGAAAGCTGAAATGTTGCTTATTGTATTACAAAGACGCAAAAAAAACATTAAAAAAGGGGAAGGATTTAAGCACATCCAACACACACGAAAGCACACATACACGCAAAATGGAAGTGTTCAAGGTTACCCATAACAAAGACAACTCTGTCTTTGCACATGGGAAGTAAGTGCGGGCTTTTTTTGACCTCGCCAAAATCAATCATAACACTAATGAGATACACAAATATAAATAACTAGCTATTGACTAGGAGCAACCAGACGTGAAGACTAAGAAAAAAATAAATACATGGCAGCAACCTGTTGGGGCTAATTCCTTTAGGAGTAAATGGGGCTGTAGGTTTTTACTGTGATAGTGTTTACCTTAATAATCACTGTTATCAGTATTCCTCACATCCCTAAAACTGCATAATACTGATTTTAAACAATGGGATTATTATGTACGGTTACATTACATATTACGTTAATGAGTCACGTATTTGGAGAAAAGCCATTACTGTATGTGCATCATGGTTATGGTTTGGTTATGGTTTAATTGTATTCGAACATGTATATAAAAGACATTAGAATACATCACTTAATACAATTGACAGTTCCACATGTCCAAAAGGAGTAGGAAGAAGCAAAGCTCATTTAATCCTACCCCTGTGGGTTTTTCCCCTATTTTATACATTTGTTCACTTACTGCATTTTGTAAGTTTAAAATGAATAAGTAAGGTAATGTGACACTATGTTGAGATAGTAGTCAATGTCCTTGTCATGGTAAATAAGTGATACAGCAATCATGATGAATGATAATAATAATAAATAATAATAACTAGAATATAAATAAATAGAACAGAATATAGTTGAAATGTGGTGGGGTACAGACAATGTGCTCACAAAGGAATAAAGAGTTAGTGATAAGGTGATATTAATTACACAGCATTGACAATAAGACAGACAATTTACTCTCCAAGGAATGAAGAGTAAACTAAAAAATAGTTAACATGAATACTGCCCTTGTGGTGTATTGAGGCATGCTGGTACCATTCCAGAGCAGGGCTACAACACCTATCAATTTGAGATGTACAGAGACGTTGTTTAAAACCTGGCTAAGTGGGACGATTGCATCAGGAAGGGTATCTGGCCTAAAAACTATGCAAAACAAATCAAAGATGCTGTGGCATCCACCACCACACATTTCTGTGATGATAATGATAGCTTCGACACTCATGCTGTAAAATTAGATGTGTCCTGGGTGGTCCAGACACTAAAGTTGATGATCTGGGCTAACAAGCCAATGTACACCCAGTTGATTTAATGTATGGTGCTAGCCGTACATATTATTGCTTTAATGCTGTTTTCACAGGATATGTTAATTCCTCCTGACCAGCATGAGAGTAGGATTAGGATGTGAGCGCATTCACTGGACATGTGTGTTGCTAAAGCCAAGGTCCTCACTATGGAGTGTGATCAATGCCATCGACCAAGCTGCATGGTTTCTATTATAAAATGTTTGTCTGACAATAGGTGACTTTTGGACAATGGATTGATAAAACAAAAGCGGTCGGTTGTTGGCTTGTTTGAGGAGGATTAGGAAAACAACAGAGAAACACAACAACATGGGCTGCAACTGATTGATTGATGCACCACAGTTGCACGTCCCTTTTGCACCTTTTGCACTGAGACTGTCACTTCTATCCAGTGGGTCAGTTATATTTCACTGTCTCGTTTTGACTTTTTACTTATTAAATACTTTTCAGGTTCGAGCAACCTAAAACATTCATAACAAGAAAGAAGACAACAGTAATTGCTTTTTACTCACAGGAAGAACGGACAGAGTGTAATGATGTTGAGGTGGAAGCTGTGTAGGAATCCATTTGCAGAAGTTTAGTACACACCAATCTTAGACGTAAGGCAGAGATCGTAAATGTGGTCACAGGCAAGAAGGTCAAAACACAAGTAATCAGTCCGAACAGCAAACAACCAAAGGGGTAATCCAAAAGGAAAGAAACAGGCGAGAAGTCATACACGTGGTCAATCAGAAAAAATGGAAACAAACGCTCAGTAAGGCAGTAGAACTGGCAATACTTCGCAACCTCTGTTTGGCCTGGGCCATTCTTAAATGGCTGCCAAACAGGAAGTGGGTGCAGAGGGGCGGAGGGAGTGGTACCAGTCAATATTCAGGTGAGGGCTCCCTCTGCTGGCGTGGTGCTGCAGAGACGAGGAGGTCCCCGCGGTCGTGGTGCCGGACGATCCTGTCTGGCACAATGAATGTCCGCAACGAGCAACGGATCCAGGATGTCGTGCGAAGCCTCCCATGATCTCTCCTCAGGTCCATAGCCCTCCCAGTCTACCAGATATTGGAGCTGACCACCTCAACGCCTTGAGTCCAGCAACGTGTTCACTTTGTAAGCCGGGCCTCCATCAATATCCAGCGGTGGCGGCGGCTCACAGTTCATAGCGTTGGGGTCAGCATCCGGGTAGACCGGTTTGAGGAGCGAGACATGGAAGGATGGGGAGATGCGGTAATTAGTAGGAAGCTCAAGATGATACGTGACCTCAGTAATCTGTCTGATAATTTTAAACGGGCCAACATACCTGGGGCTGAGCTTTCTACTCGGTAGCCGTAGCCTGAGGTCCCTCGTAGACAGCCTGACCCGATCTCCTGGTTGGTAGGAAGGGTGTGGGCGACATCGTCTATTGGGCTTGAACTCTTGTGTTCGGATTGCTCTCTGTAGACGAACATGGGCACTGTCCCACACCCTCTCACTACGTCTAATCGAGTCGTCAACCGCAGGTACTGATGACGGTTCACCAGACCACGGGAACAAGGGGGGTTGGGATCCCAAGACACACCGAAAGGGGGTCATTCCAGTGGAAGAGTGAGTCAAGGAGTTCTGCGCATATTTCGCCCATGGAAGAAATTCAGCCCACCGGTTCTGTTCACGGTGAGAGTAAGTCCTGAGATACCGTCCAATTTCTTGGTTCAATCGTTCAACTTGACCATTAGATTGGGGATGATATCCCGACGTGAGGCTAACATTGATGTCAAGTTGCTTGCAAAACGCTCTCCAAACCTGAGAGGTAAATTGGGTACCTCTGTCAGAAACAATATCCTCTGGCAGACCATAGATTCTAAAGAAGTTTTGGAATAAAGATTGAGCTGTCTCCATTGCTGTGGGAAGACCTTTGAGGGGAATTAAACAGCAGGCTTTAGAGAAGTGATCTATGATGACCAGTATGGTGGTGAAACCGTTGGAAAGTGGTAAGTCTGTGATAAAGTCTATGGATAAGTGAGCCCAAGGACGCTGAGGAATGGGTAATGGTTGGAGAAGGCCAGAAGGCAGTTCCTTTGGGGTTTTGGATTGAGCACAAGTTTGACAGGACTTGACATAGGTTACTACATCTTTTGACATTGATGGCCACCAGAAGGAATTCTGTAATAGTTGGAGAGTACGCGAGATTCCTGGATGTCCTGAGCTCAGTGAGGTGTGAACCCATTGCATGACTCTGAGACATAGTCCTTGAGGCACAAAGAGTTTGTTCATGGGGAAGTTTGCTGGTGGTGGTTCTTGTTGATGGGCTCGTTGGATCTCTTCCATAATATCTCAGGTTACTGCAGCAATTATGACAGATGACGGAAGGATAGGTTCAGGTGTGACATCGTTAGTTGAAGAGTCGTGACGTCTGGTTAGACCATCAGCCTCACTGTTCTTCCTGCCAGGTCTGTAGGTAACAGTAAACTGGAAACGAGTGAAGAACAGAGACCAACGAGCTTGACGTGGGTTCAACCGTTACGCACTCTTGATGTATTCCAGGTTTTTGTGGTCTGTGATGACTTGAAATGGATGGACCGCTCCCTCAACCCAATGCCTCTACTCTTCAATTGCTGCTTTCATGGATAAGAGCTCTTTATTACCTACATCATAGTTGCGTTCAGCAGATGTTAGTTTCCTCAAAAAGAAGGCACAAGGGTAGAGTTTGCCTGGTTGACCATGACGCTGGGAAAGAATGGCTCCTATTCCACAGTCGGAAGCATCTACTTCGATCACAAAGGGAAGATCAGTATTAGGATGCTTGAGAATCGGGGCTGTAGTGAAACTGGTCTTGAGTTTGATGAAGGTTTGGGTAGCTACTTCGGTCCACTTGAGTTTGGATGGTTTGCCTTTTAATAGTGATGTTAAGGGGGCCACAATCAAGCTATAGTTACGAATAAAGCGCCTGTACAAGTTTGCAAAGTCAAAAAATCTCTGAAGTTCTTTCACTGTAGTGGGTTGCGGCCATTCTGTGACTGCTCTGACCTTGGAGTCATCCATCTCGACGCCTAGATGACTGATGTTGTACCCAAGAAAGGATGTCTGCTTTAAATGAAACTCACATTTCTCTGCTTTGATATACAAGTGGTTATTCAACAGGCGGGAGAGCACAGTCTTGACATGCTGGATGTGTTCAGATTCAGACAAAGAGTAAATTAAAATGTCATCAATGTACGCCACTACACACTGATTCAAAAGATATCGGAAGATTTCATTGATGAAGGACTGGAAGACTACAGGGGCATTTGCAAGTCCATACGGCATGAGCAAGTACTCACAGTGGCCCCTAGTGGTAAGAAAGGCAGTCTTCCACTCATCTCCTTCACGAATCCGGATCAGGTTGTAAGCACTTCTGAGGTCGAGTTTAGTATAGATCCTGGCCTCACGTAGTTGCTCTAATGCTGAAGGGACAAGTGGAAGAGGGTAGCGAAACTTGATGGTTACATTGTTCAAACCTCTGTAGTCTATACATGGCCGTAAGCCTCCATCTTTCTTTTCTACAAAAAAAACCCTGCAGCAGCTGGTGAAGTGGAGGGACGAATAAATCCAGATTCCAGAGCTTCTTCTATGTACTCCTCCATGGGTTGGGTTTTGTTTCGGGACAGGGGGTAGACTTTGCTTTTGGGTGGCATGGCATTGGGTAACAACTCGACAGCGCAGTCCCATGGTCGGTGCGGTGGTAGCTTTGTGGCCTTGATTTTACTAAAAGCCTCGCTAAATTTTTCATAACAGACAAGAATCCTAGAAGTTAGATTAGTGTTCAGGCTTTCAATACTGGTTGTCATACAGTGCTTGATTGTGGCAGAATGCATGCAATGGGTTTGGCAGAAATCCGACCACTGGGTTAATTCACCATGGTACCAGGAAAGGACTGGGTCGTGAACAGATAGCCAGGGGTAGCCCAGGATAATGTCATGCCTGGGAGAGTCAATGATATAGAAGGAGATAGCCTCTTGATGGAAGACTCCAATATGGAGCTGCAATGGTGTTGTTTGTTGGTTGATGCCCTCTCTTATGAGAGTGTTGTTCACCGCACTGATCTTGATGGGTGGTACACAGGGTTGAGTAGGAATGTTGAATTTCTTAACAATGTCCTGGTGGATGAGATTCAGGGCAGCTCCAGAATCGATCAGCGCTGTAAAATTGATCAGAGTACTTTCGGTAGCTAACCGAACAGGAAGAGTTAATGATTTAGTCTGTAGAGAGAATTGTTCCACACTCACCCTTAATCTTGGATTAATTTTGGTAATCTTGGTGTTCCTCCGAGCTTTGTGTGGGCAGGTTAAACTATGATGTCCTGTTTCACTACAGTAGAAGCACAGGTTGAGTTGACGTCGTCGAGCTCTCTCTTCTTCAGTGAGTCTTGAGTAACCCAGTTGCATGGCCTCCTGGTTAGGCATGGGAGTGGGTGGAGAATGATGGCCGGGCTGGTATGTGATTGGAGCGCACGCATGTGGGGTTGGAAAAGTTCTCTTATTGGGAGCATTCCGCATGAGATTATCAATGTTATTGGCGAGTTACATATTCAGTAAAGGTACAATCCTCTGCTTTGCAAGCCAGTTCAGTCTGTAGATCAAGGTTCAATCTTTGTTTGAATACAGCTTTTAAAGGGATGTCATTCCAGCCACCTTGAGCAGCAAGTGTTCTGAACTCGATAGCATAATCTGCAACAGTGCGTGTGCTTGGAGACATGTGAAGCAATTGTGTCGATATATCCTTTCCCCCCGCAGAATATTCAAACACTTCTCTTAATTGTTGGATAACTACTCATAGGAGGTACGACACAAAAGATCTGTCTCTCAGACCGCTGTAGCCCAATTAATTGCTTTACCAGTAAGCAGTGACATCAAAAAGGCACATTTCTTGTCATCGGAGGTGAACTGTTCTTCCTGGTTAGCGAAATAAATCCCCACCTGATGAATAAAGCCCCGACACTGCTCAGCTGAACCATCGAATTTATCAGGCATGGCGAGGCTTATCGTCTGTGGTATGGCATAAGGGAAGGGAGCGAGTGGATGTACTGGGTTAGATGCTCATTTGCAGATTGAAGCTTGTTGAGCTGTTCTTGGTAACTCTTGAGCAGTTCACCTTGATAGGCAAAAGCGGCATGAAGATGGGACACTTCTGCTGGATCCAATAAAGGCGAAGTATTCTGTAATGATGTTGAGGCGGAAGCTGTGTAGGAATCCATTTGCAGAAGTTTAGTACACACCAATCTTAGACGTAAGGCAGAGATAGTAAACGTGGTCACAGGCAAGAAGGTCAAAACAATAATTACAGTAATCAGTCCGAACAGCAAACAACCAAAGGGGTAATCCAAAAGGCAAAGATCAAGAAACAGGCGAGAACCGACCCGTTTCCAGTGAGGGTTGGACACCGCCAGGGCTGCCCCTTGTCACCGATTCCATTAATTACTGTTCATTACTACAGAATTTCTAGGCGCAGCCAGGGCGTTGAGGGGTTTCGGTTTGGTGACCGCAGGATTGGGCCCTGCTTTTTGCAGATGATGTGGTCCTGTTGGCTTCATCGAGCCGTGACCTTTAACTCTCACTGGATCGGTTCGCAGCTGAGTGTGAAGCGGCTGGGATGAGAATCAGCACATCCAAGTACGAATCCATGGTTCTTGCCTGGGACAGGGTGGAGTGCTATCTCCGGGGGGGGGGGGGAAATAGGTCCTGCGAGGTCAAGTGGAGGAGTTTAAGTACCTCGGGGTCTTGTTCACGAGTGATGGAAGGATGGAACGCGAGATGGACAGGCGGATTGGTGCAACATCTGCAGTGATGCGGACTCTGCATCAGTCTCTCATGGTGAAGAGAGAGCTGAGCCGAAAAGTCAAAGCTCTTAATTTACCGGTCCATCTACGTTCCTACCCTCACCTATGGTCATAAGCTCTGGGTAGTGACCTAAAGGACAAGATCTTGGGTACAAGTCGCCGAAAAGAGTTTTCTCACGAGGGTGGCTGGGCTCTTCCTTAAAAATAGGGTGAGAAGCACTGTCATCTGGGAGAAACTTGGAGTAGAACCGCTGCTCCTCCGCATTGAGAGGAGATGACGTGCCATTTGGTCCTTGTACAATCGAAGCAGGAGCCTGGTTTGCATTGCCAGCAGTAAGTCGAGCTTTTTTCCGGTTAACGTTGGCCTCCGCCAAGGCTGCCCTTTGTCATCGATTCTGTTCATAATCTTCATGGACAGAAATTCTAGGCGCTGTCAAGGCAATGAGGGAGTCCAGCTTGGTGATTTTAGGATCTTGTCTTTGATATTTGCAGACGATGTGTTCCTTATGGCCTCATCAGGCTGTGACCTTCAGCGCTTACTGGAGCGGTTTGCAGCTGAGTGTGAAGCTTCTGGGATGAGACTCAGCACCTCCAAATCCGAGGCCATGGTTTTTAGTCGAAAACGGGTTAACTGTACCCTACGGGTTGGGAGTGAGATCTTGCGAGATTGCGGATACAAGCAGCGGAAATGAGTTTTCTTCCGTAGGTTCGCTGGACTCACCCTAAGAGATAGGGCGAGGAGCTCGGCCATCCGGGAGGAGCTCAGAGTAGAGCCGCTGCTCCTTCACATAAAGAGGAGCCAGTTGAGGGGGCTCAGGCATCTTATCCGGATGCCTCCCGGGCGCCTCCATGGTGAGGTGTTTTGGGCATGCCCAGCCTGGAGAAGACCCCAGGAAAGACCTAGGACACACTGGAGGGACTATGTCTCACAGCTGGCCTGGGAACGCCTTGGTTTCCTCCCGGTGGAGCTGGAAGAGGTCGCCGGATAAGCGGATGGCTCTTGTTACTGTTGTAGCAGACATTTGGATTTGCTTGATTTTGTCATACAATTTCTTTTGTTGTTTGTCTTTGAGTATGGTCAGCAAAAGCACCCCTCAATGGGAACCGAGACGCTGCTGGGAATCGTCCTTTTATTCACCAATTATGTGGGCAACACCCAAGGACAGTCCACCAGTCTGTTGAACAGTTTACTTTTTTGTTTTTCTGTATTTTATTAAGAAGGGTAAGGGTGGTTGTCGAAAATCTTTTCACTAAAAGCTGTTTTGCACGGAAATTCATTATAGCCTGTTTTGTTCTTTTAATGTTTATAGTTGTTAAATTCATAGTTTACACAAATACATTGAATTTGTGCAAAGGGTAATTCAAAATAGTAACGTCACTGTAAAAGAAGAGTGATATGGCACCATTCTGTAGAATATTTACAATGAATCCACTTTAGAATAATATTTCTGAATAATTCAAATTCATATTTGTGATGCACCTAAATTTATTCGGCCCAGTGATTATTTCCAAGGTAAAAAGAGTTAAGGTCAGGCTGACTTCCTAAACCTTAATAAATATATAATGAGCCAAATGAGCCAGTTTTGAACGACTCCTTGAAAGGAACGGCCCACCAAAATCCAGCTCCCTTCAAAGAGCCATCCCAAGTCTACAAAATACGCTTATTATTTAAAGGTAAAATAAATATCATTATTCACTCCTATTATTCGTTGTTTACATCGTATTGCATAACTTCAATTCAAAAGCAACTTCTCTTGGCGATTAATAAATTATTATTATCTTATTATTATCTTATCTATCTATAAGAGAACTTTTTTTCAGACAATATTTCTATTTCCAAAATCTGACTCATGGAACAAATTGGGGGGTAAGTTACTGTTGATGTACTACACTAATGATTGGGATGTTATACAAATTCATGTAAAAAAAAAAGTAAGTATCCCTTTAAATCACAAGCAAATGATTACACTATGCCAAGTATTAAAGATAAAAGCTGAAACATATTGAAGTAGAAATAAGAGGTACAGTAGCATTGGTTCCTCTTATGCTTTCCAAATTGAAATGAATATCGAACCGTAATTATGCTGCTTTGTGGTTGCCTCCGTGAATGGTGTGAGATCGCTGAGTGAGGTGGAGCCCACAGAGGGGGAATGGGTATATCCTGGTATGAGTCAACCATCCTCACACGGTGGGTGGATGGTGCTGATTAAGGCAGGACACCAAACAAATCACCTCATGCTATCCTAAAATGGCTGGCTTGTGAACGTGGAAGAAAGGGGGCCGCAAGCGAGGGTTAATGAATACAAGCCACATTGATACGCTTCCACCGGGATCCTTTCTCCCAGCATGCACTCCTCCCATGGTGAGCCAAATGCTGCTAGAGCACTTTGCTGAGCATCCACACAAATACAGCTGAGGGGTGGCCGCAGGGATATCGAACAGTAGTTAAGGCAGGACAATAGCTAATACCAGCCGCTAATTAGATACGTATGCGGTATGGCTCAGGTGTTAAGAATGGTCGTCTCCCAACCTGAAGTTTGCAGGTTAGCTCCTCCATCCACCAGTGACCGTGTCCTTGGGCTGGACCCCTTGTTGCTCCTGATGATGCATCATCAGCAGGTAAGCGCGGAAACAGTTTCAAAGCCCTTTGAGTGCCTAAAAGGTGGAAAAGCGCTCTACAAGTGAGATACCATTTATCATTTAAAGTAATGACAAATAAACCATGGTCTGCAGATGGCCCCTGGGCCACACTTTGGGCTCCCCTAATTTTGTGGACTTCCGTGGCACTCAGTATTGTGGCTTGGGCTCTTTGCGCAAACTATAACTCTTTTTGGCTTGTTGGCTTAATGTCATGGGTCATTGAGGGGAGAAAGGTTGCTTTACAACAGTAAGTCCTCATCAGCCACATTTTTTAGAGTTATATTTGATTTCATTTTTGTGATTGTTATGCTGTTGTATTCCAACTAACTTCACCAGGCTACTTGCCTCAGATGTGCGTATTGGCTATTACGGCTCAATAGCACATGCTTTTGGCCCAGTGACTGCGGGGTCAGAGAGCTTCCACACTTTATGCCACAATCATTTCACAAAGAATAGTTTATACCAGTCGTCAAAATGTATCCGCAAAGCCAAGAGACTACAGACAGAGTCTTCAAAAGTTACTAGAGTGTGCAAAATTATGGACCAATTCTGAAAGAGCAGCAAACTGCTGAAGTGTAACTGAAAATGACTGATAGCTGTCTGTTTTACCATAGTGACGACGTCTAGAGTGATGGCTGTTGCAGAAATAAATGTCTCGCTCACACATCCAGTGGACACCACACCAGAACACATAAACACACACACCCCACACCCCCACGCACACGCGCGCACCCACACACATATATATGTACTGTATATATACAAACAGTATATACTGTATATGTACAGTATTTACTGTATATGTATACATATACGGTGGTGTTCAGCACTTTTTCATACCACCGTATATATATATATACATATACACATATACACATATACACACACATATACACAGACCTGAAAATCTTAAAACAAGTTGAAAAAATGTGTGTGAAAAAATGCTAGAATTTACCTTTGAACATTTGGACCTTAATGAGGTTTTAAGTACAGCTACAATATGCAAAAGCAAGAAGGGGAGTTTGACAAAAAGCACTTTGAAAAAGTAATTTATTGAAAACAACAATTAAACTGAAATGGGCTGATTGTCAGCTGATCAAAGGTTTAAGACCGTCGCTCCAAAAATGTAAAAAAAACCTCCAAACCAGAAAAAAAATGTTCTCGGTAGTACTCAGTTGTATGTAGCTCCACCATTCCATTCCATTTCCTCCCCTTTCCGGGTTCGGGTCAGGGGGCAACAGTTTCATTAGGGAAGTCCAGACTTCTCGTTCTCCGCCGTGCTCTTCCAGCTCCACCGGGAAGACACCAAGGCTTTCCCAGGCCAGCTGTGAGACTTAGTCCCTCCAGCGTGTCCTAGGTCTTCCCCGGGGTCTTCTCCCCACCTCAACTGGCTCGTCTCGATGTAAAGGAGCAGTGGCTCTACTCTGAGCTCCTCACCCTGTCTCTTAGGGTGAGTCCAGCCACCCTACGGAGGAAACTCAGTTCCGCCGCTTGTATCCGCGATCTCGTTTTTTCGGTCATGACCCATACCTCACGACCATAGGTGAGGGTGGGAACATATATCGATCTGTAAACAGAAAGCTTTGCCTTCCGGCTCAGCTCTATCTTCACCACGACGGTCCAGAACAGCGACCGCATTACAACTGACGCTGCATCCGATCCAACTGTCGATCTCACGCTCCAACCTTCCCTCACTCGTGAACAAGAACCCGAGATACTTGAACTCCTCCACCTGAGGCAAGACCTCACTCCCAACCTGGAGGGTACAATCCACCCGTTTCTGACTGAGAACCATGGCCTCAAATTTGGAGGTGCTGAGTCTCATCCCAGAAGCTTTACACTCAGCTACAAACTGCTCTGGTAAAAACTGAAGGTCACAGCCTGATGAGGTAATCAGGACCACATCGTCTGCAAATAGCAGAGCGGTCCACCAATCCTGCACTCTCGGAGCACTCCCCAGGACCACACGAGGGACACGGTCGAACGCCTTTTTCAAGTCTACAAAGCACATGTAGACCGGTTGGGCAAACTCTCACATACCCTCGAGTACCCTTGCAAGGGTGTAGAGCTGGTACAGTGTTCCGTTTAATTGTTGTTTTCAATACATTACTTTTTTGTCACACTCCCCTTCTTGCATTTGTATATTGTAGCTCTACTTAAAACCTAATTAAGATCCAAACGTGCAAAATGTAAATTATAGCAATTATTCAACTGATCTTAAGATTTTTATTAGGTTTGTATACATACTGTATACATATATATTTATTTATTTTGTAGAAAGGTTTTTAAAGTAAATTAAAAACTGATACATGTTTAAAGCTTTGTATTTAAATACAAAGCTTTGTCGGGGTCGGGCTTGTGGCGTCAGCTCTATGCAAAATTAAACTATGCAAACTACAACTGTCAGTGCTCACGAGCTGCGTTGTTTGAATTTATATTTGTGCCTTAATTTTGAGGTAGCAAAAACTGATTTTCAAGCATGGGTGTGCAATAATTACTGTTGTTCGAGCAGACACATCGCAGTGCTCTGTCACTTTTTCTCTCCCCTTCCGCTCAACCTCTGCACACTTGTGAACGCTACAGGGCGAGCGAGCCGGTGTGCTTGCGCTGGTGCCTGCGGTCTGGTTTAACGTACTGGGTTCCTGGGTAGAGCTTGCAGATTGTGTGCCTGGAGAAAAATAATCACACTCATGGAGGGGAGGGCCCTGATGTAATAATATTTTTTTTCCTAATATTGTCAGGATCAACCGGCAAAGTCCCAAAGACTGACTGGTGGCCTGCGATCGACAGGTTGGTGACCCCTGGTCTAGTCCAATGTGGTCCACAGACAAAAAGTGGTCACCAGGTAACTTGTCAAAGTGTAACGATGATCTAAGTGCAAACAGAAGTCATCCAAAGAAGTCATACAGTTCACAGTTGTGAATAACAAAATGTTAAAACAACTTCACCTTTGATGATTACTAAAGATTTGGTTTATCAGGGTTTTTTTTTATTTTGTTTTTGGTTCTATTTTTTTCTACAAGTTAGTTATTTAAGATGTACGTATGTACCAGTCATTTTCAATTAGTCATATCTCATATCTATGAGAAGTTGTTAGACTGACAATCCACTGAGCTATTAGAATGTATAACATCTAACAATTCCCTACAAAAAAGTATGACAAACATGGCCTGGCATGATCTCTGCCAACAAGCAGGTGGTGCCACCCACCCCAAGAGTCTTTACGTCATACCATAATATTATTACTTCTTACTGTAACATCAAAACTTTTCACCTAAGGGCTTTATCTTCACCCCTCCGTGAATCACCACCTTACCGCAGTGGAGGGGTTTGAGTGCCCGAGTAATCCTAGGAGCTATGTTGTCGGGGGCTTTATGCCCCTGGTAGGGTCTCCCAAGGCAAACAGGTTCTAGGTGACGAGCCAGACTAAGAGTGATTCAGAAGACCCGTATGAAACAAAAACAAGAGGAGTGACCGCACCTCGCCCGGACGTGGGATACCGGGGCCTCACCCTGGAGCCAGGCCTGGGGGAGGGGCTCGCAGGCGAGCGCCTGGTGGCCAGGTCTTCACCCGTGGGACCTGGCCGGGCCTAGCCCGAAGAAGCCACACGGAAACTCCCCCCCGCAGACCCACCACCTGCAGGGGCAAGCATAAGGGTCCGGTGCTGTGTGATTTGGGCAGTGGTCCAGGGCGGGTGTCCGGGCGACCTGGTCTTCGGCGGCCAAATCTGGTTCTTGGGACATGGAATGTCACTTCTCTGGTGGGGAAGGAGCCTGAGCTTGTGGAAGAAGCGGAGAGATTACGACTAGATATAGTCGGACTCACCTCAACCCACAGTTTAGGCTCTGGAACCAAATTCCTTGAGAGGGGCTGGACCTTGTTCTTCTCTGGAGTTGCTGCAGGGGAGAGGCTGCGAGCTGTTGTGGGCTTATTGTTAGCCCCCCGGCTTGGTGCCTCTGTGTTGGAGTCATCCCCAGTAAACAAGAGGGTTATTTCCCTACGCCTTAGGGCTGGGGAAAGGGTCCTGACTGTGGTTTGTGCCTACGCGCCGAACGGCAGTTCAGAGTACCCAGCTTTCTTGGAGTCTATCAGAGGGGTGCTGGAGAGCACCCCAGCTGGTGACTCCATAGTTCTGCTGGGAGACTTCAACGCCCATGTGGGAAATGACAGTGTGACTTGGAGGGGTGTGGTTGGGAGGAACGGCCTCCCTGACCTGAACCCGTGCGGTGTGTTGTTGCTGGACTTCTGTGCGAATTACAGTTTGTCCATAACAAACACCATCTTCGAACATAAGGGTGTCCATAAGTGCACTTGGCACCAGGACACCTTAGGTCGCAGGTCTTTGATCGACTTTGTGGTCGAATCATCAGACCTGCGTCCGCATGTTCTGGACACGCGGGCGAAGAGAGGGGCTGAGCTGTCAACTGACCACCACCTGGTGATGAGTTGGATTAGATGGCGGGGAAGGATGCCGGACAGACCTGGCAGACCCAAACGCGTAGTGAGGGTGTGCTGGGAACGTCTGGCAGAGTCTCTCGTTGGTCGAGTCTTCAACTCTCATCTACGGCAGAGCTTTGCGTGCATCTCGAGGGAGGACCGGGATATTGAGTCAGAATGGGCCGTATTCCGTGCCTCTATTGCTGAGGCAGCCAGTTGTAGTTGCGGCCGCAAGGTGGTCGGTGCCAGTCGTGGTGGCAAGCCCTGAACCCGATGGTGGACATCGGGGGTTAGGGCTGCTGTCAAGCTGAAAAGGGAGTCCTATCGAGCATGGATGGCTTGCGGGACTCCCGAAGCAGCTGACAGGTACCGGCAGGCCTAGCGGCACGCGGCTTCAGTGGTGGTCGAGGCAAAAACTCGGGTGTGGGAGGAATTCGGTGAGGCTACGGAGCACGACTTTCGGTCGGCCTCGAAGAGGTTCTGGCAAAGCTATGTTACGCCCCGGCTAGGGGAAAGGGGAGTAACAGTCCGACACCTCAGAAAGGGGAAGCAGCCCCCAGTTCACACTGTTTACAGTGGGGACGGGGTCTTGCTGACCTCGACTGTGGATATAGTTGGTCTACTCTACTTCTACTTCGAGGCCCTTCTCAATACCACTGACATGCCTTCCATAGAGGAAGCAGAGTCTGAGGATACGTACGTGGACAGTTCTATCACAGTGGCAGAGGTAATTGGGGTAGTTAAATCACTCCCCAGTGGCAAGGCTCCGGGGGTAGACGAGTTCCGCTTGGAATTTCTCAAGGCTCTGGATGTTGGAGGACTGTGTTGGTTGACACGCCTCTACAACATTGCATGGAAGTCAGGAACAGTACCTCTGGACTGGCAGACCGGGGTGGTGGTCCCCATTTTTTAAAAGGGTGACCGGAGGGTGTGTTCCAACTATAGGGGAATCACACTCCGCAGCCTTCTTGGGAAAGTCTACTCCAGGGTGTTGGAGAGAAGGGCACGACCGTTAGTCGAACCTCGGTTACTGGAGCTGCAATGTGGTTTTCGTCCCGGTCGTGGAACACTGGACCAGCTCTACACCCTTGCAAGGGTACTCGAGGGTATGTGGGAGTTTGCCCAACCGGTCTACATGTGCTTTGTAGACCTGGAAAAGGCATTCGACCGTGTCCCTCGTGGTGTACTATGGGGGGTGCTCCGGGAGTACGGGATTGATGGCCCGCTTCTACGTGCCATTTGGTCCTTGTACAATCGAAGCAGGAGCCTGGTTCGCATTGCCAGCAGTAAGTCGAGCTTGTTTCCGGTGAACGTTGGCCTCCGCCATGGCTGCCCTTTGTCACCGATTCTTTTCATAATCTTCATGAACAGAATTTCTAGGCGCAGTCTAGGTGTTGAGGGAGTCCAGCTTGGTGACCTTAGGATCTCATCTCTGCTATTTGCAGACGATGTGGTCCTTATGGCCTCATCAGGCTGTGACCGTCAGCGCTTACTGGAGCGGTTTGCAGCTGAGTGTGAAGCTTCTGGGATGAGACTCAGCACCTCCAAATCCGAGGCCATGGTTCTCAGTTGGAAACGGGTGGAGTGTACCCTCCGGGTTGGGAGTGAGGTCTTTCCTCAGGTGGAGGAGTTCAAGTATCTCGGGTTCTTGTTCACGAGTGAGGGAAGGTTGGAGCGTGAGATAGACAGACGGATCGGTGCACCATCTGCAGTAATGCGGTCGCTGTACCGGACCGTCGTGGTGAAGAGAGAGCTGAGCCGGAAGGCAAAGCTCTCTGTTTACCGATCGATTTACGTTCCCACCCTCACCTATGGTCATGAGTTATGGGTCATGACCGAAAGAATGAGATCGCGGATACAAGCGGGGGAAAGGAGTTTCCTCTGTAGGGTGGCTGGACTCACCCTAAGAGATAGGGTGAGGAGCTCGGTCATCCGGGAGGAGCTCAGAGTAGAGCCGCTGCTCCTTCACATCGAGAGGAGCCAGTTGAGGTGGCTCGGGCATCTAGTCCGGATGCCTCCCGGGCGCCTCCCTGGTGAGGTGTTTCGGGCATGCCCAGTCGGGAGAAGGCCCCCGGGAAGACCTAGGACACGCTGGAGGGACTATGTCTCACAGCTGGCCTGGGAACGCCTTGGTGTCCTCCCGATGGAGCTGGAAGAGGTCGCTGGGGACCGGGAAGTTTGGACTTCCCTACTGAAGCTGCTGCCCCCGCGACCCGGACCCGGATAAGCGGTGTAAAATGGATGGATGGATGGGCTTTATCTTCAATGTGGCTACTCGTGGCTACTTTCATACTTGTGCTCTTGGATATTAGTTTTTTTTAGTTATTTTGTTCTTTCATCTGTTCAGGTTTAGCATTACGTTGAATGTTTTTGTCGTGGAAAACAACTACAATTTCAAATATTCTGTGACCTTTGTGAAGTTGCAGAGGATGACTTAGTAAGGTTCAAATGGAGCTTGGAATGAAATTTTCTTGAAGTAGTACCACTGCTATTAACGCCTTGTAACATATTTGTGTTTTACACCAACCGTCAAGAAACTTGTAGTCCATGGAAAATATTGTCAAGAATTTTTTTATTTTATTTTCTATTTTAGTTCATTATTTAATCAAATGATTCCACACGGACAATGTGTTAGAGCACTAACCCACAAAATCTGCTATAATGGCATTTTGGAACACGCAACAAATCTATTACAATTAGTAATTTTGCGAAATTGCCACACCCTCACAGTGCTATGTCAGACTACAAAGTCATTCCATAAAATTGATTTAATACTCACTATATCAATTTCCAGAGCGCCATAACTCTTCCTCTGATCTCATTTCACACATTCAAAGGAGGAAATGGACTCCAGCAGTGTCTGATAATCTCTCTCCAACATTTCAAGTATGGATGCATGACAGATAACAAAAAAAAAAGCAGGGAAAGAACACTGAAGTAAGCAGGAGTGGGGAAACCAGGAGAATAACTTACGTTTTCCATGAGCTAAGTGACCTTTCCATGCTTATGCCCCCTGTAATGGCATTAACTACAACCATACCCATCAATTATGTGGCCAAACCAGCCAGCTTAACCTTAACTAATAGTTATCTCTCCGTTTTGCCTCGCATCAACCACCACGAGCCACCTGCTGTCAATCCGTTATCTTTGAAAAGAAACTAATTTTAAATTCTGCGTGCGTTACCTCTAATGACACTGTTATTTAAACTGTTTTTTCATCTGCCAATTATCTTTTTTTATGTTTTACCCTTCCAAGTTACTCTTTGATTCGTAAAACAAATATTGAATTCCCTTTGTTGCTCACATAATCATATTTCCCATGAATAATGTCAGGCAGCAAAGGTTGTTTGGTATTTTTATTCATAATAATTCAAAGGCTTAATCTCATTTTTGCTTGTAAAAAATGATTTATTTATTTATTAGTTAATGCTTTGTTTTACCAACTTTGGTCACCTTACCTGTTTTGGAAATTGAAATCATCCAAAGCTGTATGTACACATTACCCTTAGTATGAACCTTAGGTTTGGATATTATCAGCTCATTAAATAGTAATATGGTGCATATACTGTAGCAGCAGCATACACAGTACGCTCACTGTTAAGAACATTTTAAACAACTTTAATAATATGAGCTCGCTCCAACACAAAAATGTGATCCTATTCATTCATTCATTCATTCATTTTCTATACCGCTTATCCTCATTAGGGTCACGGGGATGCCTGAGCCTATCCCAGCAGACTTTGGGTGAGAGGCGGGGTACACCCTGGACTGGTCGCCAGTCAATCGCAGGGCACATATAGACAAACATTCACACTCACATTCATACCGATGGACAATTTAGAGTCGCCAATTAACCTAACATGCATGTTTTTGGAATGTGGGAGGAAACCGGAGTACCCGGAGAAAACCCACACACGCACGGGGAGAACATGCAAACTCCACAAAGAGATGCCCAACGGAGATTTGAACCAGGTCTTCCAGATCTCCTGACTGTGTGGCCAATGTGCTAACCACTCAGCCACCGTGCGGCTTGCGGCGTGATCCTATAATATTGCTAAATTATTTTTATTGTTGATGGATGTAGATTGTTGTGTGTTTCTTCAAGTCTACATATGTGTAAGTCATGTTTATTTGTGTCCTGTTTATTCAGTATGTACATTTTATACTGCAACCTTTGAATTTCCTTAATGTGGGACAACTAAAGTCTATCTTGTCTTAAATATTCATGAGATATTATTGTAAAAATTGTATATTTTTGTATTGATTAGTGATAACATACTTGTTAACATTAACACAGTGATAACATTGTGGCTGTGTTGGAACGGTTCTTCTTCATCACAAAAAGGCCAAATAGAAAGCAAAACCCACTTACTTCGATTATCGTTTCGGAAAATGTACTGCCATCATGCATGATTGTTTGAGGTGAAACTAAAATGTTTATTTCCTGTAAAATTGTGGTTGAACTTTAGATTGTACCACTTTTTGGGGGATACTCAGTCATTAAAAGTGCATAGTTTACAAAATGTATATTCATTCATTTTCTTTATCCGCAGTTCTCACTGAGGAAGCAATCATGCTGGAGTCTGTCCAAGCTGTCTTCAGGCGAGAGGCAAGGTATGCCCTTGATGGGTCGCTAGCCAATCACAGGGAAACCCCCCCAAACATAACTAAAAAATATTATTAATTGCAGAGAGTAAATAGCTTTTTTGTATTGTCAACTGTGAACAATGATAAATTGGCACTGAGTTCACTTTCAAACCTTTCATGGTCCAGTGTGGAGAGAAGGCATAAATCTCAGAATAACACGCTATATTTATATCATTCCCATCAATCATGTAGTAACTGAAACCGGACGTGACTGGGTTACATTTATAATCATTACTATCTGTAGTATAGAGTTAAATTCACAGCAGCAGAAAAATACATGCATGTGTGTGAAAATGATCATTAACCAGAGGGTGGTCTCCTTCTCCTGCATTCAAATGATACATTATTTGTACACATAAGCCCTCTAAATTCATAATGTACTTTATAGTGTACTCTTTTCACCCCTTTCACCAAGGACATGGACATATGTCCTCTTCTTCAGCAGCAACTCCCTCTCTTTCCGTCCCCTTTAACTCACCGTGTCTCTCTCATCTTTGGAAGAGATAACAGTATGCTTTCATCTTCCTCCTCCCTGAAGAGAAGACTGCCCAGCAGAGCCAGAGCAGCCGAGTCAGCATTTTGGTCCTCCTATGATGTCACGGACCCCCCCAACCTAACACACACACATATACTGTACATATACAGGCATACACTGGGTGGGTAAAAATGTGCCCTGCAGGAGGTAAGAATTTGGACAACATTCGTGTACTCCTGCAGACCCGGAGTGCAAAGTCCTAGATTTAGACTTTGGCATTTTTACTCCAGCTTGGGTGTGATAGGAGAAGAGTAGGAGGAGCTGGGCACAGGTAAAAGAAGAAGAAAAGAAAGGTAAGGTGTGGGGGTCATTCCAGGCGGAGGGGGAGCTTGAATGTGTTAATACACAGGAAGACTGCATCAAACCAATGCACTGCTCTGAGGCGGGCTTGAGCAGCTGAGAGGAGTGCGTCAGCAGTACATTCACGTTCCCACTGAAGGACAAAGGGAGGGGGGCAGAGCAAGCGTCTTAGTTGCCTGCAACACACATGGGGGAGAAGGAGGAGGGGAAAAAAGAGAGAGATTGGAGCATAAACAAGAAGAGAAGACTGGGATTAGGATGCTGCTGCTGCCGCCCGCTTATGTGTGATGCCGGGATGCCTGTTTGAGCGCCTGCATGCAGCCTCCTCCTCCTCTCCATCTCCCTCCCATATTCTCTCCTTTGCGCACTCTATCTTCCCCTTGCTCTTGATCTGTCACTAGTTCTCTCTCTCTCTCAGTGTTCTAGTCGGGCTACTGCAGCAGTCCACCAGCCAGACAGCCAGCCAGCCAGCCGCTCACATGGCCAACTGACACAACTTACTACCTCAGCCAGCCCTGGTGGAGAAACCTATCAAGTAAGCACGAAGAAGAATACCGTGGGAGACGACCTAAAAGGAGGACAAGCGAGCCTCAGTCCCTGTTTATGGATATGGAGCTGACTCTGTCACACATCTATTCTCTCTCTCCTTTTTGCTCTTGAGGACAAGCACGCTCCCTCTCACACACTTCCGCGAAGCTCCAGCAGCGCAGCGCAGCGCATCCCTTATTCTACAACCGACACCCCCCTGCCCCCCCACTCCTCGCACACCCATCTCTCCCACCACCACTACCGTCCCCTCCCTCAGGAGGAATAGACGGATTACTGCTAACTGTGCACACGGCAGCCTGCAGCTGCTCTGACCGGGGCCAGTCCCGACGCTGGGAGGAAGCAAGAAGAGCTTAGACGAAGAGGAGAAGGGGAAGAGAGAGAGGGGTTTATTGTGCCTGGAGTTCTTTAGCCTTTTTTCTGTCTCTCAGTCTCTGTCACAACAGGACTAATCACCAGCCGAGCAGTCCTTGGCAAAGTCACTGAGGGAGGTCTCGACACCAAACAAGGCAACCAGCATGTATCGGGAGACAGTTGGACGGGGATTTTTTTGGCAGTTTTTATCTAACAAGGTGATGGATCAGTTTTGCATGTGAGAGACTTTGGCCTGGTAGTGTTAGCCAGGGCAGAAGAGATTTAAGCACCCGGTAACTCTCAATGGCCTTACCTGCGCCCTGTGAGTGCCCAGTCCTTCCCTACCAGGAGCCATTTTGTACCCTCAGCCACTCAAGGGCCAATATCACTTGCAAGAAAACCAACAATTCATGCCGTCGTGACCAATAGATGGACTTCATAAATCAATGAGGCAATTTTCAAACTAATGAGGTAAGTGTATCTTGTTCTCATTAAAGCTGTTTTCCCACTTCATCTCTTGTCTTAATCTATCCTCTTCTTGACCCTCTCTTTTATTTCTGCTTCTGTCGCATTTCATTTTGATGCAGCATCCTCCTGTACTGTCAATGGAACTCGGGAGCCTTGAGTTGCTCCAGCCAGGCTAGGGTGATCCGTCCTCTGGTGTGTGCCGTCTCCCCCCACCATGCAGAATAATGTGCCCTCCACATCATGAGTCCTTTGGGCCAGGTTAGTGTGCAGCCTACCTGGAACACAGCCCTGCTTGCCGTGCTCTCCCTCATGGTACCTGCTCTCAGTATGTGCCAGTCTAGCAGCCCAACACTGGGTTCAGCCAACCCACAGAACTGTCCAGGTGTTTGCTCCTGCACCAACCAGCTCAGCAAGGTGGTCTGCACACGGCGAGGCCTGGTCCGGGTGCCTCCGAACATCCCAGCCAACACCAGGTACCTTAACCTGATGGAAAACAGCATAGAGACCATACAGGCTGACACGTTCAGACACCTGCATCACTTGGAGGTACTGCAATTGGGCAGGAATGTTATCAGGCAGATTGAAGTCGGGGCCTTCAATGGCTTGACCAGCCTCAACACCCTGGAGCTGTTTGACAACAGGCTGACAGTGATACCCAGTGGAGCTTTTGAATACCTGTCAAAGCTAAGAGAATTGTGGTTGAGGAACAATCCCATCGAGAGCATCCCATCGTATGCCTTCAATCGCGTCCCCTCTTTAATGAGGCTTGATCTTGGCGAGCTCAGAAAGTTGGAGTACATCTCCGACGGGGCTTTCGAGGGCCTTCAAAACCTCAAGTACCTCAACTTGGGGATGTGCAACCTGAGGGAGTTCCCCAATCTTTCACCACTAATGGGACTGGAGGAGCTTGAAATATCCGAGAATGTTTTCCCTGAACTGAAACCTGTGGCTTTCCACGGGCTCAAAAATTTACGCAAACTATGGATTATGAACTCTGCCATCACCACAATTGAAAGAAATGCGTTTGACGACATCACAGCTTTAGTGGAGTTGAATTTAGCTCATAACAATCTGTCATCGCTCCCCCATAACCTCTTCACACCACTGCAGTACTTAGTAGAGCTACATCTGCACCACAACCCTTGGAAATGTGACTGTGATGTAGTATGGCTCTCTTGGTGGCTCAGGGAATACATTCCCACAAATTCCACCTGCTGTGGACGCTGCCACACCCCAAGCCACATGAGAGGACGATACCTGGTGGAAGTAGACCAGACAACATTTCAGTGCTCAGCACCATTCATCCTGGATGCGCCAAGAGATCTAAACATCTCGGCAGCAAGGGTGGCGGAACTAAAGTGTCGTACTGCTGCTATGAGTTCGGTTAGATGGCTTCTCCCAAGTGGGACTGTTCTGACACATGGATCAGTTCACCCGCGGATTTCTGTCCTTAATGACGGAACTCTAAACTTCTCCAATGTTCTGCCGTCAGACACGGGCGTCTACACTTGCATGGTGAGCAACATGGCGGGAAATTCCAATGCCTCGGCCTACTTAAATGTCAGCAATGCCGAACTCAACACATCAAATCTGTCCTATTTTACCACTGTAACGGTGGAGGTTCTCGAGCCAACAGTTGAAGAAACCCCAAAACCCAAGCCTACTGTTCCGGCCTCACCTTCTGTCTTTAAGCCCGTCTTCATCTCCACGCCAACTGTGCTGTTCCAAAGCACACAAACACCAAGGCAGGTGTCAATACCTACTGCCAGAATCCCCAGTGGGCCTGCTGCAAGCCTGGATGAGGTCATGAAAACCACCAAAATCATCATTGGCTGTTTTGTCGCTGTGACCTTGTTAGCAGCGGCCATGTTGATAGCTTTCTATAAGTTGCGCAAGCGGCATCAACAAAGAAGCACAGTGGCCGCGGCCAGGACCATTGAGATCATACAGATGGAGGAGGAGGTTCCTCCGGTTCCACCCACTTCTGGATCTAGCGGCTCGGAGGAGACGGGATTGGTATTGCCGACGTTAGTGGAACACAACAGCAACACCTTTAAACCTGGCTATGTGTCTCGTCAAGCGGCCTATGGTGCCCACTGGATCCAGAACAACACTCTTCATCGTTCAACCAGACAGCATCACAGCCACATCAGCACCATAGCGGATCCTTATGTCATTAAGACTACTCATGGAAAGGAGAAGGTTCAAGAGACCCAAATCTGAATCATTTTTCACTGACTCTCGCTCACCTTTTGTCCATGTCATATAATGCACAAAGAAAAAAAACAGTATTTTATACAGAAGTGCAAATAAGAGACACTTCTCGTTTCTTGTACATGCCTATACATAATATATCACTTTAAAATACAAATATATATATCTATATATGAGATGACCAGGCAGTGGTAAGTCATGCAGATTTTATTAGAAAGGAAAGAAATTTGAGAGTATTTTCTAATCACTGGTAACCTCTGTTGAAAGCTTGCTTTAGTGTTTGATGGTGGCTAATGCAGAAAAAGAGTTATATAGTTTGTTTTGGACCATATTTAGGATGCAGTGTAATATGGATCTTTATATACAGCCCCAGATTGAAAGCTCCATTTTTTTTACTGTGCCAAATGTGATATGCAATAAAATGGTATTATCTCACAAAGGAAAACACAAAAGGACACAAAAGCAAAATGAATAGATCTGGACATTTGTGTAAGCATAGCAGTGTGATGGCACAGATAGTATGTGTGCTGTTCAAATGCTTTTGGACTGCAGTCGATTACTGCAGCTAAGGTTCACCCTGTGTTTGCTGGTGTCATGCTTTGACAGTTGTTTTATCTCAGCATTTTAATTATATGTGTTTATGGCACATCAAATGAACACGCAGACTAATAGAAGTTGTTGCAAATAATGTACTTTGTTCAGTCATTGGTTGCATTTTGTCTTTTTTTCTCCCTTTTAGGTTTTGTTTCTTAATGGCTTGTGTAGTGTTTAGGGCTAATTTAGTAATGCATTACAGCAGTTGCCTGACTTGTCTCTGCAAGGGCTCATTCTGATGCTAATTTTTCAGCGGAACTGACATGTGGTGCAGTGATACAGGGCTTTGCGGACCATTCTGCTTTTTTGGGGGAAGGAAAAAGGATTGAAGTTAAACACAATTGAATGTGTCTGATACCTGGGGCTTTTCCATGGACTACATTGACTTTGTTTTACCAGTTTATTTTCAAGGAACCCTATTTTTATGGAGAGACAAAAAAAGAGGCTATGAAAAATAAAACATTTTCATTTGTATTTCTTTAAACAGAAACACTTTAATCTGATGTCTTTTGTGTGTAATTTGTTTAACAGTAAGGAGCAGGGACAGGATTGTAAATCAACCCCGAAACCCCCCATTTTACGGTCTCCTATGCGTTTACTCGGTGTCTGCATGAATGGGTCTTTAAGTAACTGGTGTACAATGCTGCATTATATCCCACAGTGGGTCTCTATGCAGGTCAGATAGGCTGTTGGTCTTTGATGCCTCTACTTAGTTTGTCTTAAAAACATAAATTTTTTTCAATGACTGAGCAGTTAAAAAATACATGTATCCCACAGTTCTGCAGTTTGTGGGTTTCTTTTCCATACATCTGCAGGTTTCAATATATACTGTAGCACTGCTGAATCAACAAATGGATGAGTGTTTCATGTGTGCAAGTGAAATGTTCTAGTCATGACAAGCTGTACGTCTTCTTATGACACTTCATTTGAGTGACAAATGTGGTGACTCAAAGACATATGACCTTAGCATGTGTCATTTATGGCCAGCACCATCCAATCATTCTATAATGCTGCAGACATTTGTCAGTTGCTATTCAAACCCTCCAGATAGATAACCATTTAGAAAATGTTGCAGACACACACACAGACACACACACACAAAAATCATCCTGCTGAGGCTATTTGCAGAAATTAAAGTCCGACCCCTGTGATAATTATAGAGCATGGTGAGTTGGCAGGAACAGCAAGGCTCCACTCAACAGCTCCAGGCTGGAGTTCTTGTGCTGATCACAAAGGGTTAGCGATGGTCAAAATTATTTTACGATAAGCTACACTCATATTTTTTGTTTTAGATGTTTCTTTTAATTAACATGTTTTGTTTATTTCAGAAAAGGAAAGCATATGTTATTTTTGAATTTAGTAATTTCTAGTTACTAAGTTTGGGTAATTTTAGCAGCACATTTCATTTCATAGGTATTTTTCCAATTATTTTAAAACTTGCATTCATCTACTTAAAATAAATCAAATGTATGTAATCAAAAATCTGTAGCTTTTGGACATGTGCTTTTTTATATTTTATATATTTTATATTTTACACAATATTAAAAAAAACAATATAAATGTTGTCTTCATTTTTATCATCATTTTATCTTTTTTCTGTCATCATTTATATTTGCTATATGTATGTGTGTGTGTGTGTGCGCAAGCGCGCGTGCATATAATATATATATATAGATATAAATGTTTATGTTCATTTAATTTGTATTATTAAGGCTAGTATTTTTAAAATAAGATTCATTAATTTAAAAACGCATACTGAAATTTATCGTAGGTGCTTTTTGTACCACTTATAGTAAATTATTTTTAAACTAATTAATACTGACATTTCATCGAGCCTATGTTTTAAAGTTGGGGCACATGTTTTAATAAAATTAATAAGGTAAGGCCAGTCAAAAGTATACAAATTTTGTACTAAATTCATTCCATTCATTTTGTCCAAAATATTTTTTGACATCATTTGATAAAGGATGTAATTTTTATAAAATATATTTGGATAAAATAAATTTGTTAAAAAATATGATCGCTAATAAGCTGATTAAAATTATGTTTATTATTTACTCTGCATTATTTTGTACAAAGTAAAACAAAAATATTTTCATCCTTTTATAGCGGTATGTTTTACAATTACAACATGCATATAATGCAAGGGTCTCAAACTCATGCCAGGGAGGGCCGAGACACTGCAGGTTTTCACTGCCGGTCAATAAAGCAGGTGCTTTAATTTATGAGCTCACCTACTGTTGTGACCAGCTGGGAAAAAGAACCCTGCAGGGTCTTGGCCCTCCATGGCACGAGTTGGAAACCCCTGATTCAATGTAAAACTATGTCAGTCAATTAAATATATAGATACGTATGTACTGTATTATATGAAAAAAATAAGAAACCTTTTTGACAAACTTTTGTCTGCTTATCTTTTATGCTTCAGCATATTTTTGTTTTTTTATACATTATCCATGAATACATAAAAAATAGGTCAATTGAACTAATCAAAAAATGGTAAATTCTGTACTAATGATGTTGCATTCATTTTGTGAAACATCATAATACATTATCGGGGGACCAGGCTCTATTTATACGACTAAATAGCAGAACATATACATCTGGTTCAGCAAAACAGGGACAGTAATTATGTAACAGTCAGGCATACAGATTGAATAGGAGCAAGTTATGTCAGGATGAAACATGGCAGGTTAGTTAAGCGCACCAGGCAGAGTGTGGGCCAACAAGGAGATGGATGCTTCAAACACTACAGTGCAAAAATAACAAACTTGATGTGACTCCTGTCACATAATTGAACATCACTCACTTACCTCAAATAGTTAACACCAGTGCATCTGAGGAAATGAGGACCAAGGGTATTGATAAAAGTGTATGTTCATGACAACAGTTAGTTAAAAAAAAAACACTCCATCGTGTTAAGAGATTTAGCAGCACTACTGTAAATCTTTTCACATATCATTTGTATGTTGTACTTGTTATTGTTTTGGCCTTCTATCAAATGTTCCAAACAGTGAACGAGGCAGGTTTGGTCTAATGTGATACGAGACTGGAGATATGTGGCGGTGTAAAATCTGTTTTTATATTGACTGTTTCATACTTTTGGCCTTCAGCCGCTATGCAAACTGTAGCTATTCAACTGGAAACTGTCTAGGATTAACATTTAGACTTGTAAACCATACTTACCGGTCCGTGTACAATTTTTACTGTTTTTGTTTGTTAATATTTTTAATACATATTAGATTCCAATGTAATATTCAGGACAAATTCCACTGTCTCCCATTATGGTTGGATCATCATGTTAGTGCTATGCCTTTTCCATATGTGACTTTCTTCAGCCCTGTGATTGGTAAATATGGTAACAGTTACATACGGTAACGGAGCATAGCTTAATGTTCATTTTTTTTGTACTAGTGTAACATAACAGTTTACTGTTTAGCTATCAGTTTAGAAGCCTAAACTAACTTTAAACAAACGAGCCCTGCAATCCCATGTGTAATAGTGGGTTGCACATTTGTAACATTTTTTCCCAACCTTAGTACATTTGGCTTTTTCCTGACTTTAACCAGTACTCCACACTGTCACAATCAGCAGGGACTAGAGTACCTGAAAAATGTATAATTTAAAACTAGTCTATACAATCTAATTTGCATGATAATGATCCACCTGTTTTCTTTCACCAAACATGGCACTGTAATCGGTTTCACAGATGCCTGTGCCTTTGTCAAGGGTCAAGAGGTATAACATTAAGTGGAAGTGTGATTGTGGTATCTAGTGTTCTCCCTGGTAACATCAAAAAGGGGTTATTGTCAATATTTTCACTCAGGTGGATGCAGTGATGTCATGCAGTTGAGTCGGATTTATATATCGTAGTAAAGCAACAACCTTCTCCTCAATTGCAGTGCCTTTTACTTCTGTTGTACAACTTGTGAAAAAAAATCATATATACATCTCGTCATATCTCGCCCAACGTCAGCTGGGATAGGCTCCAGCATACCCACGACCCTAATGAGGATAAGCGGCATTGAAAATGGATGGATGGATGGATATACTGTATATACCTATATAGGTATATATATATATATATATATATATATATATTGATCTGATAAAGCAACAACTGACTATTTTAATCTTTTTTATTTTAATTTATTAAAAAATTAAATTTTAATTTTAATTTATTGTTCAATTTACTTAAGAAAAAAACATAATCAATGAGGCCTATTAAAATTATTATCATTGTAATCAGTTGTTTTGGCATTGTTCCCTTGTTACAGGCAGTTACTAAAGCACTTTTTCCTCATAATGAAAATTGGTCAAACCATAGTTAGAAGACTATAGCAGAACGCAATTAGGTTTAAAAACCTATTTGTTTCTCCTTGAGGCAACTGTTACAAATGATGACAGTTTCCGCCAGTTTTCAGCAGCCTGTCGGAAGCCTACACTATCCATATTAGCGAGGCACAGCAGAGATAAAAAGAATTAAGTGCCACTACATGCAGTCGTTTGTCTCTGCAGCTCATTGGGATCTGGTGGTGGTGGTGGTGGGGGGGTCGGGCAACAGGAAAGATGGCATGCTGCGGTTAACGTGGTTTGAGCTAAAGGGTTTGCTACAAAAGTGAGTCCTTGAGCCTTAAGATCTATATCTGTTAATGAAGTCTCTGGCAGCAGCATTACCAGGCAACACAGTAAGTTTCCAAGGTGACTAGGGTTTCAGAATCCCTGAAAAATAAATAATGAATAAAAATACATAATACAAAGACTAAATAATATAATAAATACATAAATAAGGGATACGTTGTTCTAATACAGAACATGAAGATTTGTTTCTGAATGCGGGATGTTTCTGTTTTCCAAAAGATGGTTGCCAACCCTATTGGTGAGTGATGCTTTTCTGCGACCACATAGAAATCTGGACAAATGATTCATGTTCATGCTATTAAGAAAGCGTCTAGACTCAAATCCTCAGCTCATTTTTTTTTCATTTCTTGATTAGGAAACCCACACTGTGACCGTGCTGTACTGCCTACATGTGATCCTCCTTTAGTATGAGTCTCCAATGTTATTTTCATGTCTGAGTCATTGGTCATAATGTAAAATGTAATGTAAAATGTCAGTTGAATTGACAATCAGGTCTCCACAGTGTTAATGTTTCACTCTCCTTTCTAGTCCTGATTTTGATTATGCCTGTGCAATCTATGAAATCTCACACAATCACAACAACTCTAACCTGAAATGGTAGTAAACTGCAGCATATGGGCTGTCAAACACAACTTTTCAGTGAAAGTTTGGATGGTCACGGATCTCTTTTTGTGTTGCATGCCAATTAGGACAGTAGGATTGTAGGGCCACATCCGTACGTTCCACTGAAACTCTAATTAATGTAATTGGCAAATCACACAAGAATTACAAAATGGTTAGGATTAGTGCATATACAGACCAATAACAATTGTAGCCCTTCACATACAGTTTGTTTATATCACAAACAAAATATTTATATAAAAATAACATTGAATTCTATGCATAGTACTATGATAAGTCTAGTGGATGAACAATTTCATTAATGCTACATTGGCACAAAATGGTAAATTCCTGTATCCGCACCTTTATCCAGACTCTCACCAAAATTTACTGGATTCTCGGACCATGTGTCATAACATTTTGTGAAAATTTGCATTTTTTTGCGCAATCTTCCAAAAGCGGGCCTTGCATACCGACATGCGTGTTCCAGGGCTGCGCATTTTTTGGTAAATGTGTTGGCTAATGGAAGTAGGGTATCAGAGGTGTTGCCAGTGTGTCGTACTTAAGGGGCAAGTGATTTGTGACACCCGTGCGCTTGCTCTTCACCTTCCGTTTGTAGCTTTTAGATCATGAGTGTAGCGCTGAGTCCATGAGTGCTAGGTGCGTTTCAT
This sequence comes from Oostethus manadensis, assembly GCA_024372805.1. Classification (NCBI taxonomy): domain Eukaryota; kingdom Metazoa; phylum Chordata; class Actinopteri; order Syngnathiformes; family Syngnathidae; genus Oostethus; species Oostethus manadensis. Next base: position 2,548,872 of record QODF01000002.1, on the reverse strand, counting down.
GTAAGGCCGTGGTATCTTTCACTTTCCGGGAACGTACATGTGTGGCCGTCGTATGAGGCCCGTGCAGCCCACTCGCTTCGATTGCAAGGTGGGCGTACTGGCTTCCTATGGCACCTATGGTTATCGTGACCGGGAGAACCAGAGTGTACAGCAGAAAGAGTGTACAGCTGTGGCCGGACAAGATGCATTAATGTAGGATACACTATGTGAGGAGCCGCCGTGTGTCCACTGAGGTCGGGAAACCAGAGTGTTGGTTGGGAGAATCCGCCCGCCGTGACTTCAGGCAAGCATTTATTTGTAACGGGACAACAAAACAGAGCAGTTGGGTACAAACAGGTAGCATGGGTTAACATCATGGTTAACATCATCTGACTTCCGCCTTTCGTACCCCGCCCCCGACACATAAGGCCACCCTTTTCAATGCATGTAACATAAAGTTAAGACTTTTATTCTCGTAAGTTTAGGATTTAATTCAGATTATGTTAATACTCACTCTTAATAGGCAACGCCTGAGACAGCTATAAAAACAGCGGAATTGTTTGACTTTTGGTCTTGGGTAACTTTACGAGTTTGATTCTATAAAATGTGTGCTTTTTTTCTTGTAAAATTACGACTTTTTTCTCATAAATATATGACATTTTCATGCAAAATTATGACTTTTTCTCATAAAATAACTTTTATTCTCCAAATCTCACTTTTTTTTATGTGGCCCTATCACTAAGCTGGCTGTGTGAAAGGTTTTCCTGTGTAAACCCAGAATATAATTTGCATTTTCTTACTACTGGCCTTGCGTGCTGTCTGTAGGTTTGAAAATCTGTGCGGGCCTCGGGCGATGTCTCTTGCAATCAGACAGTCATTACAATCAGACTTTTGCACACTTTTGTATGATTGATTTTAAATATATCAAAGATTCCCGCTTGCAATGGCTTAATGGTAAGAGGGATTGTGTTTAAGATATCCTGGCAAATACAAAGCGATGATTATTTACAAATACTCAATATAGAGTAAATGTAGTAAATATAGATACATACATAAATACATTTTAAAATTAAAAACAAAACAAAATAAGGCAATCTAAGTGATTAGTAACCAACATTTTGCTAATGTTTTTCAAAAAAATAACAATTATTCTAAAAAAATTTAACTTATAAAAAAGTGCATATGTGAAAAATTATGTTATTTTTCTTACTATATGCTCAACTTTTGTTTCTTTTGAGTATTCAAAATGTATAAAGCTTGGTGCTGTCTAAGTTTTTTTCCTCAAATCACTTTTACAACAATAATTTATTTCCTAATCAGTACTTCTCTAGTTTTATAGATATATTATAAACCTTTCCTTAAAGCAGTATAATGAAGCACTTCATCACCATTGCACAGCCTTTAGGCACACACACAAACACACTGTCATTGTTAGTGTATGTGTCATTGTCACTGTAATTTAGGACAGCATGCTCTCATTGCACTGCTGCATTGCAATTCTTGATGAAGGGTGGCAGCTGGAGATTGTTCCTGGAGGTCTGTTTCTCTGTCACTTTGTCTGCCTCCATCATTCTGTGGGTGCGTGTGTGTCCATTTTATGTTATTTAACCTCACCCACTCACTGCTAGGGAGGTACGAGCTTGCTGCGGAAGAAAAAGGAAAAAGAAAGATTTGTTGCAGAATCAAATCTGATTGCACAGTGAGTCAAGGGCAGATCATATTTTTTGGTAAAGTGCACAGGCTGGGTGCCGCTGAGACAGTCTTTCACTTTTGTGTGTGTGTGTTCCAGTTATTCATGAATGCCTTTTAGTACGAAAACATTCACTGTAACTAGTTTTCGTATAAGTAGTCATTTTTGTTTTAAAAAAGCTTTGTTTTTAAGTAGTGTGTAAAGAAAAGTTAACCTAACAAAACTATTACAGCAAACTAAAGCAAACTATTACAACATATACTATATTTATGGCAAGTAGGTTGTTTTTAACACAAAAAACGAGATCAGCAACGATATCCTGCCTAAAAAGGTCTGAACATCAGCGAGACATAGTTGGTTTCACTTTGGGAAGACTGTTCCCCAGTTAGAGAGCTGCCACTGAAAAGCCTCAATCTCCTTGTCAGGTTTAAGTTACTAAGAAATTAGTGGATGGACCCCGAGGACGCAGAGCCAAAGGCAGCTCCGGCAGGATAAGTATTTTAATGTCACAAAACAAAACAAACAACAACTCAAGGTGACGGTGCAAAAAATACGGGAGACACCGTGGGCAAAGAGACAAAAGGGAAAAAACTGAAATAGCACAAAGACACTACCAGGTGAGCCGGACGGAAGTACCGTGCTGAGGAGAGACGGAGGAGATGAATCCCGGATGGAAGCCCTGCAGCAGGTGAGAAGTTACATAGTGGACAACGGGAGAACAAACACGGAACTATCTGCGTAATGCATACCAACTTATTAGGATAAGAGAGGGGGACGAGTGGAAGACGGTCTTTAGCACTCCCTTAGGCCACTTCGAGTACTGCGTCATGCCTTTTGGCCTCACTAACGCCCCGGCGGTTTTTACCAGAGTCTCATTAATGATGTTCTTTGCGACATGTTAGGTCGGTTTGTGTTTGTTTATTTAGATGACATGCCTATTTTTTCCTTCTCATTGCAACAACACCGTCATCATGGTCAGCTCGTTCTTCAGAGATTGTTAGAGAACCGGTTATATGTCAAGGGTCAAAAGTGTTCATTTTACGAGTCTTCTGTGCCTTTTTTGGGTTTTATCGTGGAGAAGGGGCAGGTTAGACCCGACCCAGCTAAGATCCAAGCTGTGGTCGACTGTCCCGCTCCTACATCCAGAAAGCTGTTGCAGAGGTTCCTGGGGTTTTCCAACTTTTACCGGCGCTTTATTCGGGATTTTAGTAAAGTTGCCGAGCATTTGAACAATCTGACATCCCTTAAGGTTCCATTCACATGGACACAGGAGGCCGACCGGGCTTTTCGACGCCTTAAGGTGCGTTTTACTTCTGCTCCAGTTCTTATCCGTCCTGATCCCTCCCTTCCTTTTGTTGTTGAGGTGGACGCGTCCGACATGGGAATCGGAGCCGTGCTCTCCCAGTGCTCCAGCTCGGACCAACGGCGGCACCACTGCGCCTTCTTCTCCAGCCGTCTATCGCCTGCTGAGCGGAACTATGATGTTGGCAATAGAGAGCTATTGGCGGTGGTCCTCGCCCTTCAAGAATGGAGGCACTGGTTGGAGGGATCGTCCCTACCCTTGACCATCTACGCCGGAACACAGAAACCATTCCTACATCCGCTCAGCCCAGCGCCTTTATCCCCGTCAGGCACGGTGGTCCCTTTTTTTGACCAGGTTCAACTTTACACTCACCTACCGTCCTGGTTCCCGCAATGGAAAGCCAGATGCTTTTTCCCGGATGTTTGCTCTGCCTGTTTAGGACGCCAGTCCTGAGCCCATCCTTCCGCAGTCCCAAATCCTTGGTGCGTTCAGTGGGAGGTGGAGAGGCGCGTCATGGAGGCTAGGAAGGACACTACCCCGCCCGTTGGAAGCCTCGCTATTTAAGTTCAGGTGTGCACACCCTTGGTTGTTGGAGCATTCTGTCACGGCACCGTCTCGGCATGGTGTAACAACCCCGACGGTGCTTCGTTCCTGCCGCTGCACTGGAGCAATAATGAATAAAGTAAGGTTTTCCTGACCTGCATTGGCGTCCTGCTCCCCGCATCCTCGGGGTCTGTACACCATGCAGAGACGGTGCCGTGACACTCCTGGCTTTGGCCAGAGCCAACAGAACTGGTCGGCAGATCTCAGGCCTCTGGGTGGAGTGTCAGGCAGCGGGAGCTCAATCTGTCGGGGTCATAAGGTGTAAACATTTAAAAACAATAAGTGAAATTTGAAATTAGGACGTACCCTTCCCAGCATAGTTGCATTTCCATAAGAATGGCTTCGACATTGGTGATCCCGTCTTGTTGAAGCACTTCACACTCAACATAGCCACTCCAGTGGATGTTAAGCATGGAGCAGAGACACCTGTTGGAAACGTTCCAGGAGTCGTAGATGATGTCTGTAAGTGATCTATGACCCATGAAGCCATACAGAAGGGTAGTACCACAACTCTGTACACACTAATCTTTGTAGCTTTTTCAGGTGCTTGTTGCTCTAGACACGACTGTAGAGTCTGCCAAAAGCACAGCTTCCCACTGCCAGTCTGTTGTCCACATCGTTGTTAATTCTTGCATCAGAGGAGACGGTGCACCCCAGGTAGGTGAACTGTTCGACTGCCTTCAATTCTGTCTCGCTAATTGCAATACAAGGTGGGCAGTATGCTTCCTGGGGAGCGGGCTGGTGGAGAATCCGTGTCTTCTTCAGGCCGACTTTGAGTCTAATGACCCGGGATGCCTTTGCAAAGTAAGATGTTGCACGTTGCAGGGCAATATCTCTTTTCAAGTTTTACATGAGCACAGATAAATAGATAAGTTATCATCCTACATATTGTTTATTCTAGTCTATTTTGGCATCCTTCCGTTCGAAAGGGTTGCATTTGAGATTCAATTTTTTTTTACACTTTTGACCATGACCATGGTCTGCATATTAATTTAATACTAATTTGAGGGGGAAAGTTTAACAATAAAGCAGAATCCTAAGTACAAAAATATATGTAAGCAACAATAAAGCCTCATTTTAGGGGGAATCCACACTCACAATGACATGTTTTCACCGCTGGGCTGTGTGGGAAGTGGAATACAAATATAAATGAAATCTTCAAGCTGAATCACTCTTACTCTTAAGCTGAAACATAAAATAATATTCTTGTTCTTAATGTTCATATGATGCACACATAGCAATGAACAACTTCATTCTGTGTCTCCTTTCTGATCCTTTCTCCTTGTGCCGTGAGGCATTCATGTGCACTTGTAATTGTGAGTGTTCGGCAATGGTGGTTTTGACATGGGCCCAAAGCGTATCAGGACAGGGATCCCTGAGAAAGTCTGGAATTTTCCAACTCCAACTGTAGATTTGATTGGTTTGCTCTCACTACAGCTGACTTAAGCCATCGACCTGGAGTCTCCTCCTGGATGGACCCCCTCATTTTGGCTTGGGCTTGAGGTTGAGCTCGCATCATTAAAGACGCAAGGTGGTCTGTGTGACATTCTGCACCGGACACCTTTGGTGTGGAAAACATCTCTGAGGTCTCATTGGCGCACAAGGTCTAAGAGGATGCATCCAGGTTTCTTGAAACTGGAAAGTGGAGTTCGTAACTGTAATCTGCAGCTCTGCGCAGAACTCAAGCAGGAAACGCTCGTTGTCGTTGCAGTTCCCAATGCCATCTTTCCAAGAACTCCTTTCCAGGCTTCTGAATCTCAGTTCACTTTGACATTAAAGTTACCAAGAATGACATTCTTGTCATCTCCAAGGGTGTTTTGTGCTAGATTTTGAGATCTGTTTAGAATTTGTCTTTGTCTGCAAGGGCTGCTAAAAGGGTCACCGCATACACGCTGAAGAGGGTAACAAACGTTCTCAGTGGGAGGCGCATAGGGATGATGCGATCTTAGTGACCTGGGGCTCTAATTTTGTGAGTGGCGCAGCGTGGCACAGCTTGGCGCAGACCGCACAGTGGTAAATTCGTCCAGCGTAACACAGTGCACAGCCAATTTGGTAATTTGGTACACTGAGGCGCGCCGTGGTGGGTGTGGCGGCGCAGCAGGGGAAAGTACCAATTGATTCAGCCTGCCAAAGTTACAATGTCATGCCAAAAGGCTTCGCCGAAGGTGCGATAAGAGCTCACCAGCACTAACCTGGTCTACTCTCGGAAGCGACCAGTTTAGTGGTAGTTTGGCTGACTGGCGCACAGTGCACACACGTCACCAAAACCCCACAGACCGGTTTACTCAATGTCAGGCTCATTTGAATGCATTTAATAATCACACTGTAACCACTGTTTAAAGTAACTATCTGAATAAGTAAATACAATTTGATCTATGTTGACTGTCCCGTCCGCCTCTGTCTCCTTCTGGCCACCACCTCCTCTGTACCTATCTCCATCCTCCTCCTACACCTCCTCCTCCTCATCGGTTGCCAGTGGATCTGACATGGATGTGGTTAATTGTAAATAAACGGTTAATCAAAGGTATTGACATCTTTGATTGTGTAACCGAGAATTGCAAAAATGATCATAATGAATTGGGTAATACAAGTTCATCTCACATGCAAACACAAGTGACAAGGGCCAGACCAGGAGCTTGGCAATGTGTATTTTACGCACAGTTGCTTTAGATTTCATTCCCGTTATGCATCGTATTTGTTTATTCATATTAAACGGAATTCAAATACAGGTTACTAAATACAAGTGTCTTTATTAGTGAGGAAAAAATGCTTACCTTACTTGTAACACCAACCTCAACTCCACCAAAACCCTCAATAATGACAGCTGAGAGGGTGGAGGACGGAATGGCCCCACGCCGAGCTCAGTGTCACACTGGTTGAGGGACCGCCCCTGGTGGTCACCGTGTGCCTCCGGTGCGCTGGCAGTTTTTGTTTTGCCTATCTTCTGACATCATTGAACCTTTTTTTTCCCACTGGGCAATGCTTCTCAGTACGTCAGAGCAAACCTGATTTACGATACTTGTAATCTCCCCCCAGGCAACTTTTGCATCATCAGCCCGTTGAGGTCTGCTCTTGTGACCATATATTCAACCACTGCGAGGTTGGACCTCCCGGACCAAACATCACTTTCCGTCTGGGAGAAGTTTGGCCGTCTTCCGCTGTCTTCATCCATATTCAACGAAACTTGCAATGCGCTTCGCCAGCGGCAAATTTAAAGGTGATGAGAGGAGCTCATTTGGTTGGTGAAGATTTGACCCGGCTGTGTTAAACCCAGTCACGCCTTCTCTCCTCCCTCTTTGCCACTTGTGCTGGTAGGAGGGACGGAAGCGTACTTACGTGAGTCTATGCCTGGCACGAAATTACAAAATGCGCCTAAAACACGTCCCATTGGCGAGGCGCAGGCAAGACGTGACAGAGGTGTGTCTCGCCGGCGCCTGGTGTGTGAAATTAGAGCCTTTGATATTAACAACCCCAGCTTTGAGACTATGGTGTTCTTGATTATGAAGCCAACTCCTTAAAGGAGTCGTTCGCCAGGGATCTTGCCTGACCAGTCGAGGGTGTAGCCTGTGCCTTGTACTGGCGAGAGAGTTCATGTGCAATTAAGGCAGAGTGAAGAGTAATGAGGGGACCCACAAACGGCACCTTAGTATTTCTATGTCTTATTTCTTGAATTCAATAGTGTTTGTCACCCTTTTTATTAAAATGCTCGCACTTGCAACTGCCTGCATCCCATTTATTTTGCAGCTGCGACCAATAAAAACTGCTAGTCATCAATGAACTACAAAGACAGCTACTGATTACATCATACTGTAGATGTGTGATGGAGTTGAATGACACTGACTTCCAATTCCGTTTCCAGTTCAGTGCATGCTTGCACGTACCTTTTGTGTTAAAAATGTTGTATGTTACAAAGACAGTTGGACTCATATGGTGTAGACAGTTGGATTCATATGGTGTATTGGTAACATGATAAGACTGAGTCACCAATGTGTGGGATTTCTTGTCTGGGCACTCGAGTCAGTGGAATGATACACGGGAAACCGGACTAGTTTGCCTAACATTCTCATTCGAGTCTGTCAATGGGGTCAAAAATGGGGGTTTTCAAAAACTGGGGCTCCATTGTACGTATTATCATATTTGTATTATTTTATTGTATTAGTATTGTTATTATTATATTTATCACATATAAAATGTACTGCAGAAGATCGTGTCATTGAAGCATCCATGTGTGGGCAACCCTGGGGGCAATGTGGGTGAAGTGTCTTGCTCAAGAATACAACAGCAATGACTGGGATGGAGGAAGCAGGAATCCAACTGAGAACTCTCTGCTTACTGCACCACCCACTCTACCTCTTGAGCTACAATGTTATAGGACAGTTGATTTTACAGTAGCTTTTGGTTTTGTGAGTGTTTATTGAAGATATTCAGGACTGTAATAAAAACATTGCTATATGGTTGTTAGTGCCAAAATAGTATATAAAAAATAAGTGTAAGTGTTCAGCCAAATATTATACAGAGATGTAATTGCGTAATATTTTTATAATTTACTCAATTCAGCTGCTCAGCACAACAAGTCAGCATGACCCTGAACTGACTTGTTTGCATACATTTTCCCTTTATTTACCACCTCAACTAACATAGTTCGTTTCCTCTTGTGTGACGCTCTTGCAAATATTTAACACAGGAGATTAACTGTCAGGTTTCCCACCATCTTTGTCTGGTTGCACCACCACTTAGAAAGCCAGTGGCGTGGTGTACATTTAAAGACGTCTTCAGTGATAGAATTTTACAGGGATGCTAAATAAAGCTCATCAAGCAAACACATTGACAGAGGAAGGCATGGGCGTGCGATATCATTACACAACAACTTTTTACAATTTTAACAATAATGTCATGTAAATATCATATGTACCAGTTACTTGTCAAACAGTTGCACAATTACCCTTTGTCTGTCTACTTTTCATTAAACTTGACATCCATATCTTTTTTTTTCTCTCCTGTGACCCCGTAGACTCCGCCAATAACTTCAGGGTTGCTATGGTTTCCCTAGATTCTATTGCGGGCGTGATTGGCTGTTGAGGACATAGTGGTTGACACTGAGCTGCGTGAATAAGAAGCCTACTGTGACCCTGGCAGACTGTACTGCATTCATATTTACTTTCAGTTCCTTTCCTTAGACAGCCTCTCAAAAGGAAACACTCAGTGAGCTCATTCATGCTCTGATGTGTTGAACGCGCTGTGGTTGTCGCTCATTTTGGGGTACCAAAAACCATACGTAGTTAAAGTAAGGATGCAATCAACATCTATACTACTACACTCATCCCCCACCACATTACACTTTGAATTTTGCAGCTTTGGTTTCTCAAAACTAAATGAACAACTCATGCTGTTTTGTCAAAAAAAAATGCATATTTAAGCAAATGCTGATTTTCCCCAAATTAATCATTTTCAAGCAGAAAAATGGGTAAATCAACAAAGCAATCAGAAGTTGCATTCAATGACGTGATGCTTTGTAGTATTGTACACGGGTAGTAGGTGTCAGTAATGCTACTGTAATGTTTGGTGAGGCACACACAAACACCAGACTTGATCGAAGAAACAACAGGCTTTTATTGCAGGTTTGAATCATCTCACAACAGGCACAATAATAGTAACATAATAATTATAATGATAATATTAACTTGGACCACTGTTGGGGCCGCAAAATACACTCCAAGCTAAATCTCACTCCCTGTCCTCAACGCATTTACTGCAACACACAATAAAACGCACAGGTTTTATTGATGTCTTAAATTGCTTGTTTTCTTTGATTATATCTACTATTATCTAATAAAAGTGTATAGGTGGTGTTATTTTGTGTCTAGTAGGTTTTAATAATGTTAAAACTGTACATGTATTTCAAAGGACATAAACAGGTATTCTACATAGAGCCTGTTTGTGGGACAGAAGCTAAGAAATAGCAACATATACAATGAATACTTTAATAGTCGCAGATGTCTCACTTTATTATTTTGAAAATATTATTTTATATATTCTGTATTTATTAATTAATTACTGAATAAGATATCAACCAATTCAATGTATTAAGGCTACTATTTCTGACAGACACAGATTGCTTGTGCTCAAGCATGGATACTCTCACCCAAGGTTTTTAACAATATACTGTATATACATTAGGGATGTCCCATATTGGATTTCTTTTTGCAGATATGCCAATTCCCATGTGAACCGATTTTGATACCAACACCTGAGAAATACTTGGCATGGCTCGAGGAACTCCATAAGGTTGGTGAATCCGACGTCTTGCACGATAGAAAATATTTTCTGATTGATGGCAGGTTTATGTATATCTAATATGGAAGTTTACAAAAATGTATACCAGCATCCAAATGATAATATGTTGACTAAAGGTCACAAATGGTCAGATCAACTGGGCGGAGCAACAAAACAACAGATTTCCTAACTATCTGCTGGCTTCTTTTTCAAACTTTCTAGTGTAGAATAAAACTCAAGAAGGTAAACAATGTGCAAGACTCAATTGTTTTCTAAATTGTGTTTTTAATTATGCCATACTGTATACCACTGTACATAGGTGGTTACAAACGAGTTCCATTTCTAGACTGTGATGTACTGGTCGAGGTTCAGTCTAAGTCAGAATGTCGACCTAAATTAGACCTAAATTAACTTCTAAGTCACTCAACACTGTACACAGAACAAATGAAGGACCTAAATGCAGTAAAAAAAAGATTACATACTAGAATACAATGAAACAGTAATACAAAAGAAGAACTCAGTACTTTTATCTCTGTGGTTGTCTTGCAAGTGTTTTTACATTTTTAAAATGTTGTCCAAGCAGTTTGGAAGGATAACCTCCCTAGATCTCCTTCTAACAGCGCACAGAATCTATGACTCCTGGCATTTGCATTTTATCATTAATTATGGGTGAACAGGCAACAGTTTGGACCAAATGGTCAATATTGGTAGGCGTGTCTCCTCTCTCTGAGCTTTTTATGATTTTCACTTCCTTGGTGATGGCTTTCCTTTTTTTGGTGCTCTGCCAAATCAGAGACATAATCAAGTCCAAAAAGTTACGAATAAATGTTGGTATTTTTTGTCAGTGTGGCTGACCCGGCGCACAAAGTCTTCCTCTGTAATTAGTTCTTGAAGAAACCAAAATTTTTTTTTATCCATTTCTGGGCGCACCTTCGTAAACATGAAACTTCATTACATGGAACATCATAAACCGAGAACAATGCATACAGTATGCCCCTGGTCTGTAACAGAGCTGTAACACGAGACTCCGTCTGTGTGTGAAGGCATTCTGCAGTGCCAGGACTGGGTGTGACCTTTGACACCAAAAACTCAATTTACTCATTCTGTTGTGCTGAAACCAATTATAGTAAACAATATTTTATATATGAAGTTATAGTTCTAATTATGTGACTGAGGAATGCGGTTTTGCTGTATGAAACCACAAACAGTTGCAGCAATATCCCGCTTCACTTGTTCTGTATAAAAGGTAGGGGTAAATAAATGGTGAATCTCTGGCTCTGATGCAGCTATTTTGTGGGATCTGAAAAGAACAACAAAATGGATTTGTACATGACCTTCTTCACAAAGTGCGGAAACAAGAGTCACTATACATTTTAAATTCTACAAAACTCTTTAATTCACATTGTCTGCAGTTGGTTATATGCTTCCTTGTCCTTGTTGCTTTAATTAAAACCAACACTCCCTGCAGATAGTTGAATAAGTCTCACGGACAGAAGATCACAACCTTGAAGCTTTGTAATATTTTTAATATTCAGCAATGGCGGATTTACTTGAGCAAACAAATTGATGCAGCAAATGGGAGCATATGCAAGAAGTGCAAGCATTTTACCAAAATATGATCACATCCAGGTCAAAAGAAGAGGTAGAATGCACACAGCAGACATGAGTCTAATAATAGCCTGCTTCTTGTTAACGCCTCTATGCAGTTCAGCAAAATATATTTGTTAATCAAGCTTTCGGTTTATTCAATAAGTCGTTCAATAATCAACAAATGATCAATTCATGCAGCCCAAATGAAGCAACTGGCAACATTTGATAGTTATGGCAACCAAACAAACAACATTCTTTGTAGAATCATATAACACCCTACATTATGTGTTTTTTCAGAAAGTCAGTACAAACACTGAAGGAAGACAATATACAATACACAGTACATACACTATTACATGAATACATTGTGTAACTACAGTACATTGCACACCCAAGTCCCTTTTGTTTACCACTTACAAGGTATACATAGGTTTTATGCTACTTACTGGATAATGTATTTATTTAACACTAACATATTTGTTCCAGGCAGTAGTGTATACAAAAGAGATTTTCTGCCCTGACTTTGCATAAGTGTGTCTATGGTATTATGTTGCCAGTTGTTCCAGCCTCTGCACATTCGGGACCTTATCATTCCTGAACACTCTTTTGCAATCCTGTCAACTCCAGTGAGCTAATTGCTTTAGCCTTCTGTTCTTTTCATATTCTAATTTTATTGAAGCTAGCCCTCTTTTTGTCTTGTGGCCCTTCCCACAAAACTACATACGATGTAGCCTCAGGTTTGTCCATATAGGTAGTTTACTACAGTGTTAACTCATTTAAATAAAGGTTCTCTATTATACTATATTTATTACGGCTGTCAAAGTTAGGAAGTGTCCTTTAATGCACAAATTTGTTTCTTGTGTAATTAACGAGCGCATGTCCTGTTTGACCCCCAGTTCACACCGTTGTTTTAGGAACTGCAGCGGCAATTTTGCCTGGAGCCAGAAGCTGGAACAAATATTGAACAGAGATGGGCAAAGAAAAGGATATTTTGAATGGCAAGATTTAAGCCCTGGCAAATGACTATCTCAACAAGACCAAAGTTATTTGTGCCGCTGTGACATGAGTTGTCATGAAGTACGTTGCCTCTGGGAGAAGTGAGAAGTTCCTGGCGCACTGCAGGTATTGTTTTGTCATTTATACAGTGGTACCTTGACATAAAGTGTCCCAACTTATGAGTGTTTTAGATGCAAGCCGTCTCCCATTTTGCTTTAACTGCAAGCTAAAATTTAAGCTAGGAGCTGCTAGCTACCGGCAGAGCCAATGAGAGCTATTTGGGGCGCTAGCTAGGACCATCAAACGCCGCTCGCGGTAAACATTCAAAAACTGGGTGCTTTCTAACCTAACTGTATATTTTTTGTGAGTAAAATAATAGCCCATATTTCCAATATTGATATCCCTTAACATAAAATTTGATTTAGTTGTTATCATAGTTGAATAACTATACTATAAAGAGAGTTACATGCCTACATATTACAACCTCTTACACTGTAATTGTCGTAAATTCAGGAGTATTTAACTGAATATAAGCCACACTCGCCAAATTTAAATGAAAAAAAGTTTGGGCATATACAGGCCGCACTTGTCTAAAAGCTACAGATATCCACATGGTAACATGGGATATTTACACTGAAAGACACACTATAAACCTTAAAATCTTACAGACACACCGTGTTTCCAATGTCAATCGCTAGTGCCGATGAGTGAGATGTGAGACATGTGAGACACACAGGGCAGAAGCTAGAGGTGATGCTCGGCTTGCATAATCCCTCACTTGCCAGCATGTTGACAACATAATATTTACAGAAAGATTTATTTTACATCATGAAATTCTACAGCCTGTGTAATGTCTTCAATGTACTATAAGTCTGTGACATCATTATTCTTTTTAAATGTGTGACCATGGTCATGTTGGGCCCTGCATCCGCCAGAGCTCGAAACTGGCTCCACCAATCCCCAGTAAATAAAAACTGAGCAGCGCAAGCCGACAAGCTAAAAGCCCAAGCTCAGCTCAACTCATGGGAGTGAGGTATACCAACCTACTTTCGCACAGCCACACCAGCTGTTGTCCGTTACAATTGGACAATAAAATGCAAAGAAAGTCATAAGGTAAAGCAGACAGCACTTTTGTGCAAATCTGACTCCAAAGGAGTTAGTGCCTCACCAGCCATGAACCTCACCATACATCTCTGACCTGCACACACGATTGTCCAGTAATCAATTGCTTCTATTTGTTACAGATGACAGATCACAGTCTAGTGTGGGCTTTGTCAAATTGATTTTTTTCCCCATTTTCCCTGAATCTGTTTCCCATCATCGGTTCTTAGTCAACACTTCTAAAAGCACACGTAGAGTGTACAAGTATACAGTATATGCATTTTTGGTCCTTTTTGACGACCGACTTGATTTTTTTATGCTTTCTCAGTACCTTGCTTTTTTTCTCAGTGAATCCCCACTCTAGCTTCTCAGGGAGTGAAGATGGATAATACCATGAAAAGAGCTACAGTACAGTGCAGTGGAGAGGGATTTGGGAATACCAAGCTCAGGCGTCATTCATGTGCATCTGCACTGCATTATTATCCCACTGAAGCTCCATCTTTACACACCTAGGCGCTCTAGCATCACCTGTGCAGCAGTGGGTAGAGACGGAGAGAGACAATAGGCCTCGGTGGCCTTTTTAGCAGGCTGTGTTTTGGCTGTTCATAGTGGAATGAGTTACTCTGCACAATAGTGATTAAAAAAAACCTGTTTTGTCTGATACAATCAACAGTGTGTCCTGCAATATCATGTGTATGTGAGTCAGCACAGGAGTAACCAACTGTTGCCTAGGCAAACATTACTTTGTACAGTGTCCACATCCACTTGTGTTCCTGAGTGCCCACAATCACAGGAAAGAAACAGCTTGTCGCTGTGATCCGTGCATATTGGTCTTGGCACCGAGAGCACAAGCTGCTGATTTTTTGGTCTTTCAAACGGTGAGAATCTGACACCTCTCCATTTTGGGTTTGCCCTCATGAGAGTGGAGTTGGATTTAGGACATGATCACGCTTGTAGTTTCAACCAAAACTTGATAATTTGCTGCTTCTTGAGCTATTGGGACTAGTAGGTGCCAGACCAAAGTTTGGTATTGTACTTGCGTGCTGATCACTGACCTTTAAATAATCTCACTCAATATCCCCAACACATTTGTAACCCTTAAAAGGATGGTGTGCTTCTGTAACCATTGTCAACTTTGGTCCCAGGACCCTTGAGATTATTAACAAGCCCCTCCCATGTGATTCTGGTCTGATTCCTCACCTTTCTCAAAATCATCCTTACCTCACACGGTGAAATCTTGGATGGAGTTCTGGGGCAAGAACAATAGACTGTTATTTATATTTCTGTCAATTCCAAATGATTGTGCTAATGAGTGGCTCTTGTTCAAGCGCTTTACTGAAGGGAATAGACAAATTTGTGTGCTCAATAGGCCCCAAAATGTCCAGAAAAGGGACATAATTCTTGCTGGGTGGTAGAGAACCAAATACTTATTTTCTTCAATCTAATACAAATTAATTTATAATGCTGTGCAGTAAACATACCAAATCCACACCGAATCAATAACTTAGAAACAAATACACAACATGTGAGTTCTTCAAAAAAGTACTTTTAATAAAGACATATGTGACTTTACACATAATAGCTGTTAATGGGTGTATTTTATAAATCGGATATAAAGATGTGAAATATCCTGACTCACTTCAGCGACAGTAATTTTCTCAATCTTGTGCAGCAGAGCAGGAAGAGTTTTTAACGAGGAATAATGCAGTACAGAGTGTCACAGAGGCTAACTCTGTCGCTCATGCTCTCATCTGGCCAGGTTTCTCAGGGGACCAGCCGGCTCGGGCCTGTTTGAATTAGTCTAGAAAATCAGGCCAACTGCGCTACTTCAGAGACAAATTTATTCAGTATATATGCAGCATTCTGTGTGATTACTTTAATACCGCATGTGGGCTTAAGCAATATTCTCCAGAATCATCCAAATGGCAATTTATTACATGACGAGACATGGTGGGGGCCGCCTGGGTAGGCAGACAGAGATAAGACTTGTCATCGTCATGGCAATATTGCTTGCGTTGTAGAGTATTTTTAGTGTAGGAAAGGCAGATTATGTGTGTTTATAGGGTGTCAACCTGAAGGCAGGTTTGCACGTTAAAATAGAGTGTATTTATGCTATGCTTTATAACAAATGTCAATATTGGCAGCGTGATGCCCACACACACACACACCCACTGCAAACGCATCAGCTTACCTTGAACATTGGTGTAATAATGGACCCCCCCCACCCCCCCACCCCTCATAACACACACTCTATTTCATCAGACAATGTACAGTATGAATCATATAGTTCTGCTAAGAATTTTGTGTGTGTGTGTGTGTGTGTGTGTGCGAGACCAATGTGGAATCTTTTTTGTATCAAATTTTCAATCCATTTTTATGAACTGAAGAACATTTGTGGTGTCACTTTTTATTTAAATGCATTATAATATTTGCATTTATTTGCTTATTTATATAATTATATATGAAGTACTTGCTCTTTCTTTAGCAGGAGACAATCACAATCTATAATGAAATTCAAGACAAGTTAGTCAACCCAGCAGAAATTCAGCTGACCAAGGGGAGCCAATCATGCTTCCTTCTGGTGGACACAGGCAGCTGAACAAATGCAGCGACCAATGAACAAATGAACAATGAATCAATGAATAAATTGTTGCAGCGCACCGGCAGCCATGCAATGCATGATGGGAAGAAGTTAAACTAGTTGTTTTTTTTCTAAAATTGTTCACTTCTTACCTATCTTTTGAGTGTTAAGTTGCTGTGTGATGATTTTAGCATGTTGTCTAAGATGACACTCTGAGTTTGACTGTTATATTGAGTAATGGCCTTCTGTGATCTATGATGGGTTGATAAGCTTGTTGGAATTTTGTCATAACTCATGATTGGCACCAAAATGAAGAATTAGCTGGTACTCACAGTCTTGTGTGCCACAAAATGCCATTTTATGACATGGACACATGTGTGGCTCATAGTCCGTTATGGCTTATAAATGTACAAATCTGATTTTCTCTCATAATTTAGTGGGTGTGGCATAAACGCCGGTGTGTCTTACGGAAGTTTAACAATGATTGCCGATTCAATTCACGGACGATATTGGTTCATTTAGAACAATACAATCCGAAATGATTCAGTAACTTTAAATCCATTCAGTAACTTTTTAGCCAAACATTCAATCAGTCTCACTGTAAAATAAATACCTGTATACTGGACAGTGCAGGTGAAGTTTCCCAGATTCCCATTGCTTTTTGTAAGGGAAATCAGGTATAAATTAATTATGTATATAAACAAAAAGGTAAACAGCAATTCATGGCAAATGCATTCACATTTTCTTTGAATAAAGTGCAACCCACACTTCATGTTGAATTAACAATGAATGGGATAAGCTGGATGTTGGGGGACTGTTTTGGTTGACACGCCTCTACAACATTGCATAGAAGTCGGGAACAGTACCTCTGGATTGGCAGACCGGGATGGTGTTCCCCATTTTTAAAAAGGGTGACCGGAGGGTGTGTTCCAACTATAGGGGGATCACACTCCTCAGCCTCCCTGGGAAAGTCTACTCCAGGGTGCTGGAGAGAAGGGTACGACCGTTAGTCAAACCTCGGTTAGAGGAGCTGCAATGTGGTTTTCGTCCCAGTCGCGGAACACTGGTCCAGCTCTACACCCTTGCAAGGGTACTGGAGAGTATGTGGGAGTTTGCCCAACCGGTCTTGCCTCAGGTGGAGGAGTTCAAGTATCTCGGGTTCTTGTTCACGAGTAAGGGAAGGTTGGAGCGTGAGATCAACAGACGGATCGGTGCAGCATCCGGTCGCTGTACCGGACCGTCGTGGTGCAGAGAGAGCTGAGCCAGAAGGCAAAGCTCTCTGTTTACCGATCCATCTACGTTCCCACCCTCACCTATGGTCATGAGTTATGGGTCATCGCGGATACAAGCGGCGGAAATGAGTTTCCTCCATAGGGTGGCTGGACTCACCCTAAGAGATAGGGTGAGGAGCTCGGCCATCCGGGAGGAGCTTAGAGTAGCGCCGCTGCTCCTTCACATCGAGAGGAGTTGAGGTGGCTCGGGCATCTAGTCCGGATGCCGCCCAGGCGCCTCCCCACGCTGGACGGACTATGTCTCACAGCTGGCCTGGGAACGCCTTGGTGCCTTGGTGGACCAGGAAGTCTGGACTTCCCTACTGAAACTGCTGTCCCCGCGACCCAGACCCGCAAAAGCGGAGGAAAATGGAATGGAATGGAATGGGATAAGCGGCATAGAAAATGAATGAATGAATGTATGAATGAACAGGTTGATTTAAATCAAGCGATTAATTATTATAAAACATGATACCTCATTCACTTCTCTAACGAAAGTAATAAAGAAGTTATTTCACACCTCCATTAGATTTGAATGAAATTTCATCTGTAGATAGATATTGCGTTGACGGCTGGCTGCAATATCATGTGTGTGGGTTCTCGCTCCCGCTGACTGCAGGGCAGCTGCTTGCACCACAGCTTGCGGGCCCTCCGCCTGCTCAGGCCATGCACTGGTTGCTGTCACTTGTGCCACTGACACCTCATTGTTACTCCCCAGCCAGCTGTTGTGTAGCCCTTTGAAACTGGCTTCTGGGGGAACTAAAATACATGTCGTCCCCCACCTCCTTTTTCACGTCAACCGACAACATTCTGTGCGCCACGAGCATTTTCCGTCACCCGGCGTTGGTTTGTAATTACCTTTCTGACACCAGTGTAACACTTTGTGCGCAGCAAAAACACCAGACTGGATGGCGGAACAACAGCCTTTTTATTTTAGTCACGGAATCACCACACCACAATCCCTAACACGGGCTACTGTCGCGGCCATAACCCACGCCAAACTAACCACCTCGCCGTCCTCTATCTCTCTCTCTCTCTCTCCTGTCCGTACTCCACTTTCTTCCCCCCAACCCCGTGACACATCTTTAATGGTAACACATACACAACGACAACACATAACACCCTAAGGGTCATTACACTGCCCCCCCAACACTAAGTTCCTCGTCCTTGATGGAACAACAAAGTCTCTGAGATGGGGGGGCAATCTGCGCCATCTCCGGGCCTAGTGGTGTTCCCTGGGGATGAAAGAACAATTTGAGTCTGCTAGCCAGGAGTGTGGGAAGGGGGCAACAGGTCCTGCTGTGAACCACTGTGTGCTGGTGGAGGTGCAGATGGGGGAGATGTACCTGGAAGGGTTGTGATACGCTCCTCCAAGAAGGGTGGACGCACGTGCCCCCGGTATGGAGCCAACCTGTCCCTGTGCAGTACTACTTTTCGGCCCCTGGGTGGCAGCTGAATCCTGTAGACCACCTCGCCCACCCTCTCTTGCACCATGCAGGGTCTTACCCAGCTGCTGTCCAGCTTGGGTGACCATCCTTTTTTTCTCTTTGGGCTATAGACCCACACCAGCTCTCCAGGTTGGAAGTGCCTTCCTCTTGTGGTGATGTCATAGTTACGCTTCTGACGGATTCCGGCCTTTGCCAGCTGATCTCTGGCAAAGGTGTGTGCGGTCTCCATCCGGTCCTGCAGCTTCTTTGCATATTCCAAGCAAGGTGGAGCGGCTGGAGCATCAGGCGGCCTGCCGAAGGCCATCTCTGCAGGTGTTCGCAGCTCTCTCCCCAACATTAACAGAGCAGGCGTGCACCGTGTAGAGTCCTGCACAGCTGACCTATAGGTCATGAGGACAAGTGGAAGATGGATGTCCCAGTCCCACTGGTGTTCAGCGGTCAAGATAGCTAGTTGTTGGGCCAGGGTCCGGTTGAACCTCTCTACCAGGCCATCACTCTGTGGGTGGAGAGGGATTGTGCGGGTCTTCTGCATGCTTAGGCGATCACACAGGGCCGCAAACACCTTGGACTCAAAATTGCGGCCCTGATCACTGTGCAGGATGGTGGCCGTTCCAAACCTGCTAAACATCCCTTCTATTAAGGCGTCTGCCACAGTCTCAGCCTCTTGATCGGGCACAGCATATGCCTCTGGCCATTTGGTGAAATAGTCCATGGCCACCAAGACATACCTGTTACTCCTCTTGGTGCGAGGGAAGGGCCCCATGACATCTACAGCCACTCTCTCCATCGGCACGTGCGACTGGTCTAACGGCCCCTTGTGGGTGGAGCAGCTTTGCAGCTGCGGCAGAAGTCCTCTGCATCTCTGCAATGCTGTCCCCAGTAGTAGCTCTGCCACAGACGGCGAAGGGTCTTTAAAACGCCGAAATGGCCAGAGCCAGCGACCCTATGACAGGCTTCCATCACTGCTGTCCTCAAGGACTTGGGCACCACAATCTGCCATCTCTCCTCCCCTGTAACTGGGTCTCGCCATGCTCGCTGCAACACGCCTTCTTTCAGGCAAAGTATGTCAAACTTGGCCCATAGTCCTTTTGTGACGATAGAGAGCCCAGTGACCTCAACCCAGGCTGGTCTATGCTCCTGCTCCAGCCATTGTAGCACTGGTACTAGCCCCATGTCTTGCTCTTGTTGTGCCCCCCACTCCATCGTGTCCACGGCCTGTGTGAGCTCTTTTTCCCGCTCTTCTCTCCTCTCACAAAAACGAATGCCCACTGCAGCGCATGGACGGCAGGAAAGTGCATCTGCATTGCTGTGGCGCGCACCAGCTTTGTGCTCCACAGTGAAATTGAAAGACTGGATCTCCTCCAACCAACGTGCTACCTGGCTCTCTGGCTCTTTGAATGACACCAGCCACTGTAGTGCAGCGTGGTCTGTCCGGATAATGAATGGCGTGCCACACAAGTAGTACCTGAAGTGTCTAGCTGCCACGACCACTACCAGGAGTTCTCGTCTTGTAACGCAATAGCGCTGTTCACTCCTGCTCAAAACACGGATGAAGTACTCAACCACTCTCTCTCCATCCGACCCTTTCTGAGACAGCACAGCATCTATGTCCAGTACAAAGGGGAAGGCGGGGTCAGGTGGGGCAAGGACTAGAGATTCGGTCAAAGTTCTCCTGAGGGTGTCAAATACCTGTTGACATTCCATCGACCAGTTGAAGTTGCAGTTTTTCCGTAACAGGTTGAAGAGGGGTGCGGTGGTGGAGGAAAATCCCATTACAAACCTCCTGTAATAGGAAGCCAAACCAAGGAAACTTTTAAGCTGTGTTTGGTCGGTGGAGGTGGGCCAGCATTTGATGGAATTAATCTTTTCTTCCAGCGTGCTGATACCCTCATGTCCCAGTTTGTGGCCCAAAAACTCAACTTTCCTCCTCATGAAGTGGCATTTTTCCGGGTGCAACTTCAGACCTGCAGCTACTATTCTTTCCAGCACCTCCCGCAGAGAGTCCAGGCTTGCCTCAAATTAGCTTCCATGCACCAACAGGTTGTCAAGGTACACCAAGCACCGCGGACGTGGGACACCACCCAGCACCCTCTCCATCAATCTCTCAAAGGTTGCAGGAGCGTTACACAGGCCAAAGCTCATGACTCTGAACTGCCACAATTCTCCGGTGGTGCAAAAAGCAGTCTTTGGCTTGGACTCTGGTGCTAAAGCGACCTGCCAGTACCCACTTTGCAGGTCTAGGGTGGACCAAGCCACCAAGTCCAGAGACTCATCAACTCTGGGGAGGGGGTAGGAGTCCTTCTTGATGACCTTGTTGAGGGGCCTGTAGTCAACACAAAAGCGCATCCATGAGCTGTTCTTCTTGGGCACCATCACAACAGCGGAGGTCCACGGACTGTCGGAGGGCTCTATTATGTCGGCTGTCGGCATCCCATTCAGCTCCTTATCAGCTGCCTCCTGACGGGCAAGTGGCATGCGGCAAGGGTGCACTTTAATGGGCTAGGCATCACCGGTGTCAATGGTGTGCTCCACCATGTGAGTTAAACTCTCGTCACTCTCCTCAAGTGCAAAGATGTCCTTATATTCCTGCATCAGCTGCCATAGCCTCTCCTGTTGCTGATGGTCCAGGCCTTCGCAATTCTTGAACCAGATGTCCCTCACTGCAACAGTCCGCCTGTCTTCCTCTGTACACAGTTCCCTTGATGGTGCTGTGGATGTCTTCACGGTGCTGGCCGTCACGGTGGAAGCAGTTAAACATTCATTCATTCATTCATTCATGCACAGGGAAATGTCAGCTGCACCACTTCTCCCCCACGAAGCAACAGGGATCTCCTGCCCAGGTCCAGGACTGTACCAATGGCTCTCAAGAACTCCAGTCCCAGGATGCAAGCCTCCTGCACTTCTGCCACCCATGCAGTAAAAGGCACTGACCGGTTGCCCACTACAAACTGGAACACTCCTTGTCACCTCATGGGGGTCAGCGCACCTGTCACCGTCCTCAGCTGAACTAAAGTAGCTTCCACAGCGGCTCCCATCGGGACAGTGCATTGGACCCGTGTCGTGGAGGGCTGTGCATCTCTTGCCTGCCACTGTGACCGGGATGTGGAAAAAGTCGCCGACATGAGTCCAGCCTACCACTACAACGGGGCTAGGTGCAGATGACATAGTGATAGTGGGGCGTGGTTGACAGTCACATGGGCCCGTGTCTCCCCCTTTACAAGGGCCCCCGGGCGTTTCCCTGCAGCCAGTTTAGGGCATTGTCTCAGGAGGTGTCCCACTACTCCACACCCCCAACAAGTCTGTGGCCAATGACGTGTGTGGGTTCTCGCTCCCGCTGACTGCAGGGCAGCTGCTTGCACCACAGCTTGTGGGCTCTCCGCCTGCTCAGGCCATGCACTAATTACTGTCACTTGTGCCACTGACACAAGTGACAGTGGCACAAGTGAAATTGTTCTTTCCCAGCCAGCTGTTGTGTAGACCTTTGAAACTGGCTTCTGGGGGAACTAAAATCCATGTCCTCCACCATCTCCTTTTTCACGTCGACCGACAACATTCTGTGCGCCACGAGCGTTTTCCGTCACCCGGCGTTGGTTCGTAATTAAATAGCTTTCTGACACCAAGTGTAACACCTTGTGTAACACTTCTTTAATAGTAACACATACACAACCACAACACATAACACCCTAAGGATCATTACAATATTAAAGTAAATGATTATCCTACATACGATAACGTCCGCACAGACAATATTAAATCCACGAACACATGAGCACACATGACAGCACAACAACAGTGCCTCCCTCAACTGACTGCTAAACAACACATCCCACATTCCTGGTCCATTCACAGCAACTCGACAGTCGGACAACCAGAACACAAACATGCATCAGAATAACTTTGGAGTCGCTACAAAACTTTTTATCTCGTCCTGAACCTCCCGTCCATTAGTGTAAAAGGCTTCAAGTTGAACTTAACTTTGGATGTGGTCCAACACTCAGTATAAATCCCATACAGAATTAAAGAGGAAGACGTCTTTTAGCTAACAAACATAGATACTAATGAAAATACACCTGAGAGCCAAATAAAATATTGCATTTTTAAGGACGTCCACATGGATTCTTCTACCAGAGCGTGCACGCTCAGCTTTATATGACATCCTCTGTGCATCCAAGTCAACAGGGATGGGTACAGCTCTAGGCGACATGTTGACAAACAGTCAATCCAGTGCACTCAGTTAAGAGTTCTCTTACCACCTGAGCCATGCTGCCCTCACACGGTTTGAATGACCTGCAGCTGCCACTGGTCTGAGCATGCACACAAACAACCTAAGCATTCTTTGGACCTCTGTGAGCGAAATCAGACATGCACACTTGTAGTATCAGACCTGTCCAAAACCTGAGACCTGAGGTAGTTCAACTTCCATTCTGTGGTATTTTGTATTTGAGTCAGTCAAAAAGTCAGAAAGGCGTATCTCACAATGTAGCTTACTTTTACACCCATTTATGTTCCACAAGCAGTAGAACTATCTCATGCTATTCATAATCGGAATCTTTTTGAAAACACCTAGTTTATCATTTCATTTTGCAGTGATTTGATTTTTCTACCATTTATTTTGCACTCTTGTATTTCCTCATTTCCTTTGCAGCAGCCTGTACTGGTACTATTTTTTTATGGAAATTTACTCAAAGTGATTTTCTGTATATGTTCACTTTTGTCTAAATATAAAATGAACACATTATGAAGAAAACAACCACCAGCATCACTCAAACTAGGCATAACACTTCTTGTATTCGGTCATCAAATCTGGCCATCAAAAATAAAAGCATGCCCTAGTACCACATCTCAGGTAGCCATTTTTGGTTCCCAAAATGTTTCTATGAAAAGTTTGCATTTTTGTTGTCGAAAAGGTTTTTTTTTTAGTTTGGTTGCAGTGGAACATTTTTTGTTATGTTTTGTGAACATTGCGTGGTGGTTCCATTGTTGGTTCCCTCAAAGTTTCTCAATGCACAGTTAAGCCATTCATTAAGTCCAACTTTTCACTCAAAAAACTTCTCGCTCAGAGCGTACAAGCATAAAGAGAGTTTTGATGAAAATAAATAAAACTTGAATCAAGTAAAACTACTTGGCTGAGGTAGAAGAGGGAGGGAACAAGAAGGTGTTTGCAGAGAAATACTGTCACTTCGTGGTTGTGTGATGCATTTATGTTGAAATCTTTTTGGCGAGAATTGTTTGTGTAGATCACAGATTAGTAAATCAATTGTTCAAATTGTGCTGAGCAGACTATTTTCATGCCACAGTAAGTTTAATTTCCTTTTTTGGGGCTACTGCAGGGGTGCCCAAAGTGCACAATGTAGAAAAAAAACAATTAGAAAAATAGAGCAAAAAGGCAGAATGTGAAGAGAAAAAAAACAAAATATTGATACTAATAACTAACAAGAAAAAATCACTTTGAGTGCGCAGACTTCCGCCAGGCGATGTAGTTCCCCCCATATTGTGATTGACACCAAAATCACAATCCTACATTTTTTGGATCAGTATTTGATATTTTGTAGAACCTAATGAACCCAAGTGCTTGAAACATTTTTGTGGAATTATATGCACAAATGCTGAAAATGGTCCTTTCTGTTAAAGAATGTTTAAAAATCCTTTTAAAAAATTTCTCGATCCAGAGATGATCTCGATCTGGATCACCCAAAAAATTTGTAATTAGTTCTTCCATACCCTATTACCGAGAATTGCTGAAAATTGAATCCAAATCTATTCAGAACTTTTGAAGTTATTTTGAACCCAAACAAACAGATGAACACCTTACCTCCGTGCTGCGCTAGGTACCATTTGTATCGGTTTGCGCAAAACAGACCCCCCTCAAAAAAACAAAAACAAACACACGCGTGGATTTAAACCTTTAAATGCAAGCTGAGCATTAGTCTTTAAAGATTTACCGACGTCACTCATGATGATGGTTTAAAGTCCAAGTTTTTTGAGGTAAATTTTTCCCCCAGAAAAGGTTAGATTTCTGGGTCATGTAAGTGTATTTGTGGTGTATTGGAAATTGGAACTTGTGATGGACCTTAGTTGGTCCACAATGCACCAAATCACACTCCAAAGGGACGTCCTACTGGCAATCCAGTAGACCAGAGAGGAAAGTCCTGTTTAAAAAATGTCTTCAGAACTCAGAACTTCCAGCTTTTAACATGAATTTTTATTTTCTGGCACCTTCTTGTTTGCAGGTTTATTTCACGTATATCACGTTTCCTCTCAGCTTTATAGGAGTCATGTTGAGTTACTGCTGATGAAAAAACCCTGAAACCTTTTTTTCAGTCACAGGGTAAAACTATAGGCTGCTTTTATTGTGAAGTGTTTCGAGTAAATTAAAGATTTATGCTGCAGAACCAAAACAAATGAGATAACCCTGCTCATTCATTCACTGGGAAAATATCAGCATTATCATCATCATTTCCTCTCGAGCTGGCATTCTCCACCGCCCTGCTGTCAAATACTGTTCATTTGGATAAAGGAATAGGAAATTTTCACTAGCATAAAATCAACAGTGAACCGGAGGTGGTTATTGAACCGAGCCCCAGCCACAATTGCCCTGATAACTCTCATTATCCAAAATGATAACATATTGGATGGGGTCCGAGTTACATGCTGATTCACTAAAAGAATGAAAGAAAAAAGTGATTATTCATATTGAAGGAAAGCAGGGGTTTTTCCATACTTATGACAAGCAATGGAACTGAGTCTGTTTACGCCTTCTACTATGCGATGCCTTGTTTTAAGTTTAAAATCTCTGCAGGGTCAAAAATGTATCTCTGGCCCCTCTAACATTTAACAAGCAATTTCAAAAAACAACTAGACGTACTATTTTCGGCTATCAGAACCCCTAAAAAGTACAGCACTATACTTATAATGATCACATATTCTGATGTGCCAATTTCTCAATAGTGGAATATGTCAATTTCAGTGTACCAGGCTGGTGAAACACTGGGTCACAGTGCAGTCCTGCCCTGCACGCAACGAGGCTCCAACCTGTGACCACATGTGAAACTGAAGCCAATTTTTTTTATTCAAATCTAGCTCCAAAGGCTTGCTGGGCCAAGTGGGCAGGTACACTTAAATAAAAGTCTGCAAACTACTTCCTATTTACTATTTTCATCGTAAACCTATAGTCATGTAAGAAGTAACACTTATTGTGCAACGGTGTGATCAGATTTAATGTTATTATTGTTCAGTCAGAAAACAATGGTCAAGAGATGGCGTCAAATGTGGCCTCAGCACCAACGTCAAAGTTCGCTACAGTGGAAAACGTGCCTTCTCTCCTAGCTGTTCCCTCGCACCCTGAAGATTCCTACAGTTACATTACAATCGTATTGTAACATATGCTATCTTTAATACTTTCTTGAATTCAATGGTGTTTCTCAGATTCGTTATCAAAGTGCTGGCATTTGCAAGTACCTTGGTGTTATTTTGCAGCCATAATATTTTAAAAAAAGGACACAGAACACTCAGAAATACCAGCACGCTTGGTAATGATAAAAGTGTAATTTTCTTTGGACATATATACAATTTACTTTGGTATACTGTACATCACATACTACAATTCACAATTCCACGTGTCCAAAAACAGTTGGAAAAAGCAGAGCGTCAATCCGATCCTTTATTCATTTTAATACATTTGTTCCCTTTCTATGGTTTGTAAATCAATATAAATAAATAATTTATATTGATATTTATATTGGTAATAATAATAGCACTTATAAAAATATAAACTCTATATCGAATAAAAAAACGATGAAGAAAATAATAGTCAACACATACATTGTGCAGAGTAAAAGCGATGTAATACTTCACATAGTCCTATAAGAATTGGAGAATAAGGAGTAAGTGCAGTAGTCATATGACAATTGTAGAGGTAATTCCCTGTGGTTCAGGATTCTTCTTCCTTATACTTTGTAAACATTTTAATGCTTTGTTTGATTTCTTCACCGTTCCATAAATGATTCCGCACACTGATATGCTGAAGGTTTCTAGCCTTGATTGATTGCCAACCTACAGAGGAAAAAACACCAATTGTATCTGCAATCTCGTTCATTTGGTCATGACTCATAACTCATGACCATAGGTGAGGGTGGGAACATAGATAGACCGGTAAATTGAGAGCTTTGCTTACCGGCTCAGCTTTCCCTTCACCACGACGTTCTGGTACAGCGACCGCATTACTGCAGATGTTGCGCTGATCCGTCTGTCGACCTCACGCTCCAACTTACCCTCACTCATGAACAAGACCTCTAGATACTTGAACTCCTCCACCTGGGGCAACACCTCACTCCCAACCCAGAGGATGCAGTCCACTTGTTTCTGAGAGAGAACTATGGCCTCAGATTTGGAGGTGCTGACTCTCATCCCAGAAGCTTCACACTCAGCTGCAAATGGCCCCAGTAAATGCTGAAGGTCACCGCATGATGAGGCCATCAGGAACAGCATAGAACAGATCCTAAGGCTACCAAACTGCACCCTCTCGACACTTTGGCTGTGCCCAGAAATTCTGTCCATGAAAGTTATGAACAGCATCGTTGACAAAGGGCAGCCTTGGCGGAGACCAACATTCACCGGAAATAGGGTTGGGGTAGGAGCCTGTGCTTGTGTGGGAGGTTGAGACGTTCTGACTAGACATAGTTGGACTCACCTTGACCCACAGTTTGGGATCTGGAACCAAATTCCTCGAGAGGGGATGGACCTTGTTCTACTCTGGAATTGCTGCAGGGGAGAGGCAGCAAGCTTAATAATAGCCCACTATATGCCTTTTTAAAAATCTTTTTAACCCTTAAACTGTGACGCGGTTAGTTTATGGCTAAAGGTGATGCTTGGAGTGTACATTCAAGACGTAGCGAATTGCTACGTTTTCTACTTGCAACGCTGCTGAACTTCGATGAAAAAAAGTGTCTCAAATCTCATTCCTCAAAGCTAACGAGTGACACTGGGAACACCAAGTGTAGATAGGATTGCAAGGTTCACAGTGTACCTTTCTGTGTAAATATCCCATGTTGCAACTCGGGTTTATAGACTTATGTGTGGTTAACTTATTTTTACACTTGTATGACAGTCGAGGGTGTTCAAATGTTACTTAAAACGTTCCCTGCACTGTTATTTGGTTGTATAATGGTAACAGCGTGACCCCGGAATAGATTATTTCTATTGCTATTCGTCATAGATTGTGTCCTACCTTAGTGGTTCCACTGTATATTGCTGTTGGCACAGCCTTATTTTAGGTTTTTGTCTCACTCATCCGTGGGGGCGTTGGACTGCTTACTTATAAGTAGGTTAGGACTTTCAGTAGCATTACTCCTGCTCCAAACCAAACAGATCACTTTGTCGTCTGAATCCAATTTAGGAGCGTAATACCCAACAACCCCTTGCAAATATAAATGTGTGTGTGTGCACAATATGTGTAAATTGGTATGTGACCTATGCCTACAGCTGGGTGGTGTCTCCAGGCTAGTCTGAATAATGCACTGTATACCACACACATACTTTTACTCATTCAAACACACTCACATGTTTTCTCTGCAGTCTGATATCAGTGTTATGGATATCCCAAGTAACCTGCTGGCCACATTCAGGAAATCTGTCAGCATGTTAGGGGATGACGTCGGAACAAGCCTGCAGACGTCAGACGCTGCGGGGAAATGCTACAACTCGCAGCAGAGCTCATCAGCTGAATACATATGTCTGCTCCTGAAGGCAACGTTGTTCACTTTGGACTCCAACAGAGCAAACACTGGCGATCAGCAGGACACACACACATTAACACACAGCAATTTCTTACACATACACACCAGTCTGTCTCCTCTCAAACCACCCTGTTTCCCACCTTGTTCCCCTTTCGTTAATGGAGGGAGGAGCAGATGTTAATAGGCAGGAAAAAGTCAAGGTCAGCTACTCGCCTTTGCCAGAGAGACTGCAGCTGCTTAAAGCTGTTCACAGGAGTCAAATATGAAGGATTTTGGAGTGTGTGCTGTACTGTACTGTAATGCACAAATCAACCAATTAAACAATTCGATTTCTTTCCCAACAGAATATTGGTCTCCGGTCCAATATCAGTGACTTCGGGCCTCACTATGGTTGATTAAGTAGGAGTCAGTCCACTCTGAATCTTGATGCTTCTGAATGAAGGGCTTCTGATGGAGTGCTGATACATGTCTTACTCCCCTGATCCCTTAATCAAAGCTCACATCCATCCTATTAACGCCATCTTATCTTTCAAACAGAAAGTTTTGTCGTTTCATCTTGCATCTGGGTTCCTCACTTGTCGTGATGTTATAACGAGACAAAGCAGTAAAAGGGGGTGGTGTTGGAGGAGGCAAACGTCAGACAGTTGCCAAACAAAGTATCAATCTGGGTTAAAATATTCAAGGTGGCACTCTCCTCTGTGACAGTGCCAGGGGGCCGACGAGGCAGTAAATGGCGGTTGCTGACAAACAGCCACACTTCATTTACATGTTGCTCAGTTTCTGTTTTATTAATTCTCTGGTCTCACCTTCTTTCACGCAGCGTCTTTTGTCTCACTGTAAATGATAGGGTTTGTTTTGATTGGCAGGGAAGCCATGCATCCGCTCCCTCCCTGCTATGCCTCATATTCTGAGCTTCCCTCTGCTCTCATTCTGCCCGTCAGCATTATATAGCCTCATGAGGAGAGAGAGGAGAGGATGAGGAGTTGATGAGGAGAGGAGTCTAAAACGCCTCTGTAGCTGCTCTAACTTATGAATCTATTTTTTATGTTCTTTGGGTTCTAATAGGCTCTTGTGCAGCACTATGGACACACTGCTGATACCAGAAATGATGACACATTCATTTATTACTTTTTTTTTTCCTTTTGCACCAGAGGCTGACAGTACTGACATGGGCTAAGGTGAAAATCAATGCAGGGTTGTCTCATAATGACATAATGACACCTACAATTTTTAGTGCATCTTGTAACTTGCTATAATATTTTTAAATGATGAGCATTCAAACACAATCGAGGGGTTTATGCCCAAAATTGTTTACAGTACATTATATTTCAAATTTACCTAAGGCCACCTGTGATTATCGTGTACAACATTAGCTTTTGCCGATTATCTGCAAAGATAATATTTCAAATTTACCTAAGGCCACCTGTGATTATCGTGTACAACATTAGCTTTTGCCGATTATCTGCAAAGATAGAAATCACCTGAAATCAACTTTGTAGCAGAAATAGTACAAAAATTAAGTCACAATCGTATGTGAATGAATTTAATTTTAAAGTTGTACTTTTTTATTTACTGTACGTACTTTTACTTACTCAGTCATTACTTAAATGACTGAATGTCAAAATTCTGACACAAACATAAAAGCAAGTTTCTCTACCATATATTACCATTACCTATATATATATTAATCAGGTTAAATCATTGCATATTTGTTAAAAAACAATTTTTATTAAGTTACAAAACTTGATTAACTATATTAACTTGTATTTTTTTCTTGAAAACATAGAAATGAATTTTTGTAGGTTTACCACTTTTGTCTTAAGTTTTTTTCCACCAAAATACAGCTTTGTTCTATGTTTTTAATCACAGAAAAACACATTTTCCCCTCTAAATTTAACAGCTTTGTCTGGAAAAATGCAAATGTTTTGTGTCACTGTCCTTGGGCGACTGAGACAAGCTTTCTGACATAGGGCAACACATTTCGTTCCAGAATGCTTTGATAGTCTTGACATTTCATTGTACTCTGCACAGATTAATACACCCTGTGTTGGATGAAGCCTTGGGGGCTATCTTACACGGAAACGTTTTTCAGGTCAAACTGCAAAGTATTTAATGGTCTCAACCTCTTATCCACATGGGAAAGGTGCTCCAGGTTGACCTAAAACAGCACTTTTTGTAAACAGTGGGAAAATATGAAAACGCCAACGATGACGTCACAAACGTACTACCGCCTCGTCTGCGTCACGTGAACATAAGTGAGCATTGACAACACACCAACATAATATCTGAATATTTTGATGGACATGACTCACCCCAGTCGGCATTCTCTTCATGTTTATACTCCATAATGACTCGCAGAAGTAATTCCACTTCTCACAAGTCTTGAAAAGTGAAATCCATCAATCCATCCATTTTCTGAACCGCTTATCCTCATTAGGGTCGAGGGTATGCTGGAACCTATCCCAGCTGACTTTGGCCAGGAGGCGGGGTACACCCTGGACTGGTCGCCAGTCAATTGCAGGGCAGACAAACAAACATACACACTCGCATTCATACCTATGGACAATTTAGAGTTGCCAATTACCTAATATGCATGTGTGGGAGGAAACCGGAGTACCCGCAGAAAACCCACGCACGCACGAGAAGAACATGCAAACTCCACACAGAGATGCCCGACGGCGATTCTAACCCTGAAACTCCTGACTGTGAAGCCAACATGCTACCCACTCAGCCACCGTGCAGCGAAAAGCGAATACGACCAGTAATGCGCAAGCGTTCTCTCTTCTTCTATGGTTTGGTCACGCTGTCCCTCCCCATTTACTAATCCGGTACAGTATGGACACTGTTTTTTTTTCAACACTCAAATCCCAGGAACATTCCCATGTGGACAGGGTCTCAGAACAACCGAGTCTCTATTATTTTTCACAGTAGGTATTCTTGTGACTGATTTGTTCTCCAGAAGTTTTGTAACTTGTCAGTATGCATTTTGGCAAATTCTGTAATTTATATTAATTACTTTTGTCGGTTTTGAGTTATTCCACTGAGCATTGAGGGTTTTTATTTCTTTAACATAAAGGTACCAGCAATTGTACCCATGTCTGTATAGTCTTTTAATTACTGTACTATTTTTTTTTCCATAACCAATGAGTCTAGAAAGGGTTAACATGCAAACCTCGGTAAAGGCAAAGCAGAACATTTAGATTCTGGATGGGTGCAAAACCGGTGTTGACTTCAGCAGAAAGACATTCTTTGACTCTGCACACACAATCAAATATGATTCTATGAAGCGATACTGCCGCCAAATTGAGAAACAGTGGTGCTGTTTTATTGGAATCGTTAAACGGAGACAAGCAAGATTTGTGCGTTTGCAATTTGCGAGTCTCATAGCAATAAATTCATCAAAGCCTGCAATGACTGACAACAGGAATTGCACGGCAGCACAATAACGCTAATAATAAGTGGCAATCTGGCAGACTCTTTTAGTTGCTCATTCATTTATTCTGCATACTGCAGCCCAGGTTGTTGTGTACAGTCTGACTCATTATTAGTTAAAATCACATCTGCAACACAAAATCCAATGTGTCATGGTGCGTTGCAATATTTAGGTAGTACAAATGTGTACTTTTGTTTTAGCGTAGCTGCAAGGAACAATCAGTCCTCAGATAAACATTGTACAGTGGAACCTCAGTTTTCTTCAACAATTTGTTCCAAAAGGCCAGACAATAATGGAAGCATACAAAAACAAGTGATTTTTATAAATGTAAATCCAACAACACCCGAACAACATTTTACAGACAATAATTCTATTTTTTATCATCAGGGTCTTTTGAGCCACTCTTTGTCTGGTCCCTCCCCTAGGACCTGTTTGTCATGGGTGACCCTACCAGTGGCATAACAGCCACCGACAGCTTAGCTCCTAGGATCATTGGGACACACAAACTCCTCCACCACCATAAGGTGGTGACTCAGGGAGGAGTCACCTGAGTCACCTTTTATTTGAGCGTCTGGTGGCCGGGCCTGCACCCATGGGGCCCGGTCGGACACAGCCCGAAAAGGTAACGTGGGTCCCCCCTCCCATGAGCTCAGCACTCGTGGGAGTGGCCAAAGGGGTCGGGTGCAAAGAGAGCTGGGTGGCGGCCGGAGGCAGAGGCCTTGGCGGTTCGATCCTCGGCTATAGAAGCTAGTTGTCGGTACGTGGAATGTCCCCTCTCTGGCAGGGAAGGAGCTTGAGCTGGTGCGTGAGGTGGAGAAATTCCGGCCAGATATAGTCGGACTTACCTCAACGCACAGCAAGGGCTCTGGAACCAGTCCTCTCCAGAGGGGCTGGACTTCATTCCACTCAGGTGTTTCCGGCAATGAGAGGCGATGAGCAGGGGTCGCAATTCTTGTTGCCCCCCGGCTCCAAGCCTGCACGTTGGAGTTTAACTCAGTAAACGAGAGGGTAGTTTCCCTACGGCTTCGGGTAGGGGAAGGGTCCTGACTGTTGTTTGCGCTTATGCGCCAAACAGCAGTTCAGAATACCCGCCCTTTTTGGAGTCCTTAGAGGAAGTACTAGAGAGTGCTCCCTCTGGGATTCCCTTGTTCTGCTGGGTGACTTCAACGCTCATGTTGGCAGCGACAGTGAGACCTGGAGAGGTGTGATTGGAAGAAACGCCCCCCTTGATCTTAACCCGAGCGGTGTCTTGTTATTGGACTTCTGTGCTCGTCACGGATTGTCTATAATGAACACCATGTTAAAGCATAAGGGTGTCCACATGTGCACTTGGCACCAGGACACCCTAGGCCGCAGTTCGATGATTGACTTTGTGGTTGTGTCGTCGGACTTGCGACCACATGTTTTGGACACTCGGGTGAGGAGAAGGGCGGGACTGTCAACTGTTCACCACCTGGTGGTGAGTTGGTTGCGATAGTGGTGGAGGATGCCGGTCAGACCTGGCAGACCCAAACGCATTGTGAGGGTCTGCTGGGCACGCCTGGCAGAGTCCCCTGTCAGAAGGAGTTTCAACTCCCACCTACAGGAGAGCTTTGACCATGTTCCGAGGGAGGCACCGGACATTGAATCCGAGTGGGTGATGTTTTGTGACTCCATTGTCAAAGCGGCCGATCGGAGCTGTGGCTGTAAGGTGGTTGGTGCCTGTCGTGGCGGTAATCCCAGAACCCGTTGGTGGACACCAGTGGTAAGGGATGCCGTCAAGGTGAAGAAAGAGACCCGGACATGGGAAAAGTTCGGTGAGGCCATGGAAAACGACTTCCGGATGGCTTCAAAGAGATTCTGGACCACCATCCGCCATCTCCGGCGGGGGAAGCAGTGCACAGTCAACACCGTGTATGGTGGGGACGGTGTGCTGCTGAACTCGACTCGAGATGTTGTGGACAGGTGGAGGGAATACTTTGAAGACCTCCTCAATCCCACCGACACGCCTTCCAACATGAAAGCAGTGCCTGGGGACTCTAAGTCGGGTTCGCCTATCTCTGGGGCTGAGGTCACCGAGGTGGTCAAAAAGTTCCTTGGTGGCAGGGCTCCTGGGGGGGATGAGATCCGCCCAGAGTTCCTCAAGGCCCTGGATGCCGTGGGCGTGTCTTGGTTGACACGACTCTGCAACATTGCGTAGACGTCGTGGTTCTTGCCCCTGGACTGGCAGACCGGGGTGGTGGTCCCGCTTTTCAAGAAGGGGGACCGGAGGGTGTGTTCTAACTATCGTGGGATAACACTCCTCAGCCTTCTCGGTAAGATCTATTCAGGGGTTCTGGAGAAGAGAATCCGCCGGATAGTCGAATCTCGGATTCAGGAGGAGCAGTGTGGTTTTCGTCCTGGTCGTGGAACTGTGGACCAATTCTATACTCTCGGCAGGGTCCTTGAGGGTGCATGGGAGTTTGCCCAACCAGTCTACATGTGTTTTGTGGACTTGGAGAAGGCTTTTGACCGTGTTCCTTGGGGAATACTGTGGGGAGTGCTCCGGGAATATAGGGTATCGGACCACCTAATCCAGGCGTTTCGTTCCCTGTATGAGCGGTGTCAGAGTTTGGTTCGCATTGCCGGCAATAAGTCGGACCCGTTTCCAGTGAGGGTTGGACTCCGCCAGGGCTGCCCTTTGTCACCGATTCTGTTCACTACTTTGATGGACATAATTTTTAGGCGCAGCCAGGGCGTTGAGGGGTTTCAGTTTGGTGGCCGCTGGATTCGATCTCTGCTTTTTGCAGATGATGTGGTCCTGTTGGCTTCATCGAGCAGTGACCTTCAACTCTCACTGGACCAGTTCGCAGCTGAGTGTGAAGCGGCTGGGATGAAAAAAAGCACTTCCTAGTCTGAGTCCATGGTTCTCGCCCGAGAAAGGGTGGAGTGCCATCTCCGGGTCGGGGATGAGGTCCTGCCTCAAGTGGAGCTAATCTGCCTCAAGTACCTTGGGGTCTTGTTCACGAGTGATGGAAGGATGGAACGCGAGATGGACAGGCGGATTGGTGCAGCGTCTGCAGTGATGCGGACTCTGCACCGGTCTGTCGTGGTAAAAAGAGAGCTGAGCCAAAAGGCAAAGCTCTCAATTTACCGGTTGATCTACGTTCCTACCCTCACCTATGGTCATGAGCTTTGGGTAGTGACCGAAAGGACAAGATCGCGGGTACAAGCGGCCAAAATGAGTTTTCTCCGCTGGGTGGCTGGGCTCTCCCTCAGAGATAGGGTGAGAAGCACTGTCATCCGGGAGAGACTCGGAGTAGAACCGCTGCTCATCCGCAAGTCAGATGAGGTGGCTCGGGTCAGGATGACTCCCAATCGCCTTCCTGGGGAGGTGTTCAGGGCACGTCCAACCGGTAGGAGGCCTCGGGGAAGACCCAGGACACGTTGGAGAGACTATGTCTCTCGGCTGGCCTGGGATTGACTCGGCATCCGCTGGGAAGAGCTGGAAGAAGTGGCCGGGGAGAGGGACCTCTGGGCTTCCCTGCTTAGGTTGCTGCCCCTGTGACCCGACCTCGGATAAGCGGAAGAAAATGGATGGATGGATAATTATATTTTTGCACACATTTTTTTTAAACATTAAAATACCTGGATAAAATTGATGGAATTTATATTTATCTATTTTTGTCTTCTATTATTGTTTTCCTGTAGATCCTGACGAGATCCAATTCAATAGTGTTATTGATGGGACTTACAACTTCTTTGGCTCCATATAAGAAATGTAGGGACAGACACAAGTGCAACATTATACAAAAATCGAGACAGCATAGGTGAAAGAAAAACTGTAATAATATGAAAACAGACTGTATGTCAATATTGTGTGACAGTTTTTTCATGAAGTTATCTATGAGGTTGCTTCCTATCCAAGAAGCATCCCACTTGAGACACCCACCTAATCCGTCCATTTTATATGCCTGTTATCCTTCCTAGGGTTGCAGGTATGCTGGAGCCTATCCCAGCAAGACACATATTGACACACAACCATTCACACTCACAATTTAAAGTTTCCAATTAACCTAACATGCATGTTTTTGGAATGAGGGAGGAAGCTGGAGTACCCAGAGAAAACCCAGGCACGCACGGAGGGAACATGCAAACTCCGCACAGAAATGCACAGTGGAATTTTCAACCTTGATTCATTTTAGACAGCGTGGCCAACATTCTAACCACTTACCACTGTAGTTTCTCTCAAATCAATATATTTAGCAGATTTGTCTAGATTTATTTGCTTTGTTTCTCTTTAAATGATTCACTCTATTCCCCACGTACAAACTAGACCTGTGTTTACCAGAGCAGTACCGCTCACTATGACTTCCAAGTGACTTGTTGGTGAGGCCGAAACAAGGAACTCCAGCCTCAGTGAAAGCCGCCCACGCAGCACACACAGTGCTGTGGAGAGTGTCTTTATCTCATTTCATTTAGAGACGGTGAGCACCAGGCCCTTACGCATGGTGAAGCCGATGACCGAGCGCATCGTGATGCGCGCCTCTGTGCATGTAGTCAATCCAGCAGGGCTCCAGCAGGCTTGTGTTGCTGTTTTTCTGCTGCACTGCAGAGGCCTGCGACGCCTCCTGCTCGCAACTTTAGACCGGTTTCCCCGGCAACCAGGGTGTCTGCACATGGAGAGCGAGCAACTTCCCCAGATGAGAGCTTTTGTCAGTGCAGTCACGATCACAAGGAAAGAGAGAGACAGAGCAGGAGAGGGAGAGATGGGTGAGCACAAAGTAATTCTAACCCATTTATCACTTATATATCTAGGAGAGCCATAAATTGCTATCTGTCCGACCAAAGCGCCAAACCTTCCCAAGTTACACAGTGCTGTATCACTCTCTCACACTCACACATACTGTATGCCACATACAACCTTTCAAACATTAAAAGTAGTTTAAAAGTGCTCCTCTTGTATAAAGCCCTATAAAATACAACCCTGCAGTACCGAGCTTCCAGTGGAGCGCAAAGGAAAGTCATCTCAACAGGTAGTGCAGGTAGTGCAAGAGCTCCTACTGCAGTCTGTTTGCTGTTACATAAAGGTAAGTCCTAATCCATGATTGAAATAAGCATTACACAAGCTGCAAGGGAGAAATCCTCCCCACGGATGAATTAACTTTCATTAAAATCTTCTCTGTAGCTGTACATCCAGCAAAAATATTAGCAGCTGTAAGTAGGCTAATGCTGTGTGTGAAATTTAAACTTCACAGTAAGCAGACAATTAATCATTTAAATGCCTCTGTGTGTAATCTGATCTGACATGATAAAAAGAAAAAAACATAAACTGTATCTCATCACATTTTCAAGCACTTTGCTTGAAAAGCACCCTGCTTTATCCAAGTCTTTAAAATGGCTGTCCAAAAGTCAATGCCACTCAGCAAAGAAAACGACCCAGACTCTTTTCCTCACAGGAGCTCCCACTTTACTTGAGCACACCAAGTTTGGATGCCAATCCTTTTTTGTTTTGGAAAGAAAACTAAAACAGGTTCTGAGACCTAGCTGTACCTGCATGCAAATATCTGGCCACACCAGCTTATTCTGCACCTGCTGAGAAGATCTTTGGTGTTGACAGGCAAGATATTCACACCAGAACGATGCTGCCTCAAAGACAAAACATTTGAGGAATTGTTGACTATTAGATGCAACTACTTTACCCTATAAAGTACTTAATAAACGATTAGTGCATTTAAAATAACATTGTTTTACTTTGAAAAGAAGATAAATTACTAAACTTGACAACATTAAGGAGTATGCTTAATGTTAGTGCTTGTACTTCTATTTGTAAGAAATTGCTGCGGATGTAAGAAATGTATGATGTATTTGTAAGAAAAATGTATGTTAAAAGCATCTACTTATCACTGATATGTGATAAGAATGAATTTGATTTCAATTCCACTTCTTGTAATTAAAATTCATTTCAACATCCTGTGGGGTGGAGTCAGCTCAAATTCAAATTCACCCATTGAATTGAATTGAATTCTGAAATTCAGAATTTGGCACAGGCCTGGTGTATCGACACTTTACCTTAATCTTGTTTGTCACAGTATTCATTTTGAATGGCGTTTGAGGATCGTGAGCTATGCTGTCCTAGGTTATGTGACGGTTATGTGATACATTTTCCAAGGAACGCTATTTTCTGCTCATGTATTTACGTCTTCTCTTTATTTGGATGTATAAAAACAGAAGCGCTTTGTTGCTCGAGGGGGAGAGCGTGTACCTGTACTTCCAAAAACTCATGTGGCATACCCTCCTCCCACCTTCCTGTCGTTCATTGCTCTATTTGTCTCAATGCATGACTCACCAGACTCGGAGGCTTTCCATTCAGAACATTCTACCTCCCCTCCACCCACTCTTGCTTCAATACCGCTGGCTAGCTGACCTTTTTCTTTGCGACTAATAAGTATTTCCCTTTATGCCGTGGACATTGGGATCCAGCCAACTTGATGAAGATGCTGCAGCTTGCTTGTCTTTGTCCATGATATGTGATTACAATCAATCAAGATAACAGAAAGCGGCCGGGGGTGTGGCGGTGGCTGCATTTGTATTCATATTAAATGGAGTCATTTGGTGCTCTAATAGCGCGTCCACGTTTGTAGGCTAGTCATTATTGCCACTCATAACTCTTCATTACAGCTAACAAGCAGAAAAGAAGCCGCATAGCACGGACACAGAAACCTTGGCAATCTCAGAAAAAATAATGTTTCTGAGGGTTTCCTCTCTTTTGTGATGGACTGAAAGGAACGTTTCTGCACTGATTGCTTTAGACCATTTATTTGTCACATTCAACACAACAAAAAGCGGATTCCAGTGAATTTGGATGCTTCTAGATAGAGTGTCAATAATTGATGTTGCATCAAATGGGGAGCAATCCAGATGAGAAATAGCCACAAACTTTCCTTATTTAAGGACTTTGTTTTCACTGTCTGATATCCTAAAACTAACCCTTGGGTGCCATCAGCCGAGGTTGAACTGTTAACATAAGTGTACCATAAGAATTTGTCCATCTTTAGCAAACTGCTCTCTGGTTCTTGGAGATTGACACAAGATGATGCTGTTGCACATTTTTTTAATTCTGGTGTGGGGGTGCAGGGTTGCATCAGGACCCAAATGACAACAAGAGAAATGTCTCTTGTGGAATAAGTGGAATAATAAACTGAATGAGTATTGCTCTCTCACTCTAACGCCTTTTTTCACAAATTAATTAATTAATTAATGGTTGCTGTGTTGTGGATGACTATGGCCTATTATTAGTAAAAACTATATTGAAATACAAGTTATGTAGTATTCTGGCCACCAGGTGTCAGTAATGACCCAAAACAATGATGATACATACATTACACTGCATGTAGTCAGCTGTGGCATGTCTGACATTATAGAGTGAAAAGAAGTACTCCTATTCGATGTGGAAGTGGTGGATGTTTGGCTTCTTATTTGTTTTTCTTACCAACTTTCCCAACTCCCCAGTTTGTTAGCTCGCTGGCATGCTACGCAACTTCTTGTGCAGGGCTCCAGATTGTACATAATGATTGCAGTTTGCGACCAAATAAGAAACGTTGCAAGTAAATTTTTTATCTTATTTTTATGTGCGACCAGATAAAAGCAAAGTTAAGTTTTATCTTATATTACCATCAGAATTAAATACAATGTATTTAAAATGTGGCATTGATTAACAACAACTTGTCACAGTCTAAACCTATCGATGCCAGCATGTGTGATCGCTCATGTTAAACCTCATTCAATTTTTTCTTTGCTTAGACATTTTGCCTGGCTCTCACGCTCTCTCCCGTTCTCTCTCAACGACTCCAAATCTGGCCTTTTTTTAAAACGCACTAACTTTTGTGGTTTTCAATTTTTATGGGCATCAATTATTATTATTATTACAATTTCTGTCATGCCACCAATGTGAAATACTATTGAGAAACTGATCATATATATTTATTTATCTGCATTGTACAGACTGAACTCTAATCTGAAACCAGCAAAACGCAGCAAATTGGAGAGCTGTGAAGCATAGCAGGGTCAAATTGCATTTTGTCACACCCTGTTTGTGTGCCTGTGTGACACTGTGTTTATATACCCTATTTTGCCTAAGTTCCTGTTTCCATGCCCCAATTTTGGTATTTCTACTTGTTTTGCCTGATCTGTCTCTGTCTGCTTTCCGTTTTCCTTAATTAGACTCACTTGTTGCTAATTTGAGTTTTCCTGCTATTTATTTCAGGTGTGTTCAACTTAGTTTGTGGTTGCGTTGTTTGTTGAAGCTTGACTTGCTACTGCTGAGCGGTATTGATTGATCCCATGCTGCTTCAGCACCCTTTATTAGTAAAAACATACATTTTACCTGCATATGAGTCCTGTCTGCATCCTCTTGGTCGGCGCCACATTGCCAAAGCCAAGATGTTGCATGTTATAAATGTATACATTCTGGCAGGTCTGCACTTACACTGAAATTGCTCCCTGCCTCTCACAGTTTACCCCAAGCCCCCAGGGGGGCCCACCCCACTTTTTGAGAAGCACTGCTTTAAAGCAAGAAAGCAATGCACTTCATTCAGCTACAACGGCTGTCATGTCCATGCGGTAGGTGCTAACTAACTTTTTGTAAGTGTGAGTTGATTGTTGACTTGGTTCGGTATATTTTTCATCAAAATAGTAGTCATCCCAAAATGCTGTGCTGGACCAGGGGCGGAGCGGGAACTTGTAAATTGATGACATTGTGAGTTTTAGCATTTGGTCCAAAGGACCTGGTCATTTGCATCATCCCTGCTCTGATTTGTTCCACTACTGTGCAGGACACTCACAGCATCTGAATAACACTGTAAGTTTTTTTTTTTAAAAGAGGAAGGTTTAAGACAATGATGGATGAAGAAAGTGCAGAAAACGAGAGCCAGATGAACTACCACCTCTAATTCTGGCTCTTGCAGTCATCATGACTGCTTCAAAAGAACACCTTTACAAGAAGCATTTATACAGAAAGGTCTGTATAAATAAATTTTGAAAAAGGATTGTATATTTAAAAAAACAAGACAGCGAAGAATGATCACTACCTCTAAGTTGGCACAAAATAGAAGTCGTGTATTGTTGACATTATGTCTTCTATGTTCTATAATTTCATGATAGCGACAAGGCTGCAAAGCATTGTACATGTCATATAAACACCTTTTGACAGCAATTTACAGTGGAACCCCAGGATACAAAATTAATTCGTTCCAATATGATTTTGGTAAGCCAATTTTTTTGTGTAACCGGAGCAACATTTAACATGTAAATTTGCTAATTTGTTCCACTGACCCGGAAGACGATAGAAAAAAAAACACTGTTCTGCACATTTAATACTGTATAAATAACAAGTATTGTAATCCAGATGTAATGTAATAATAAAACCTGAAATATAATCTATGTGGAGTTAAAATTTAAAAAGTTTCTTACCTTCAATACACAGCAAATTGCAGTACAGTACAGTACGTGAGTGGCAGCCATAAACCAATCAGAGAACATTACATAATACGTACACTGGCACCCATAAACCAATCAGAGAACAGTACGTCATACGTAGCGCACGTACACTTCCGCCATGCCTCCAGTAGGTAAACTATCGGTATGCTGCAAAACAACATTTTTGCAGAGTGCCGGGAAAGGTACACCACTATATGTGAATGGATTGTGGATGCCTGGGCTAAGGTATCCGCTTTAACTCTTGTCCGAGCTTTCACGAAAGCCGGCATCATTGCTGAACAGCCAACTGATAACAAGACTGACGTCCGACAATGATGACGGGAAACCTGGCATGTTTGACGGCGAAATTGCCCAGCTACCAGTTCAATGGATTTGTGGGAGAAGAGGGATTAAAAATACATTAAGTGTGTTGCTAAATAGTAAATTCAACTAAACTCAATCTTTTGCCTCCGTTGCCTTTTTTGTATACGGTATGTTTTAGCATGCGCCTTAAAATACGGTAAATCAGGAAAATTCTGAAAAAAACACATTTTGATAAGATTGACAAACTTTCGTGAAGGGAATTAATTTTTGTAAGCTAAAGCAAAAAAAAAACAAAAAAAAAACCAAAGGTATTTTTATATCCCGGATTTTCCGTATTTCGGAACATTTGTATCCCGAAGTTCCACTGTACTTACTGTGAGCGGCGGGGACAGCGTCAAACATTCATCATGGACGTGTGGCCACACATACAATCAATCAGGCTATGAAAACTCCTTTACGCTCATTAAGAAGCTGATTTAAAACAATATTAGAAGGATAACTCTAGAGTAATTTGCACTTACCATTCTGTGTTTTACAGACAACTTATCTCCATCTCCATATCTTAAGACTTAACTCCATATTCTGCAAGCTCTCTATTTCATCTGCCAAGGTTTCTTCCTACTATTGACACATTGTTCAAATCTTTGCTACAATTACTGTAAACATCCTCTGTCTTGTACTCACATGTTTGCTTACAAGACCGATAGGACCCCGATGGGGTCACTCACGCAAAGTAGGCTGAACTACGACAGCTAGTTTGTCACAAATGTACTATTTTCTCTCAAAAATGTAACAAAGTAGAACATCATTTTAAACAATAAATAACATTTATTTATTCATTTTCTATGCCGCTTATCCTCATTAGGGTCACGGGGATGCTGGAGCCTATCCCAGCAGACTTTGGGTGAGAGGCGGGGTACACCCTGGACTGGTCGCCAGTCAATCGCAGGGCACATATAGACAAACAATCATTCACACTCACATTCATACCGATGGACAATTTTGAGTTGCCAATTAACCTAACATGCATGTTTTTGGAATGTGGGAGGAAACCAGAGTACCCGGAGAAAACCCACACACGCACGGGGAGAACATGCAAACTCCACACAAAGATGCCCAACGGAGATTTGAACCCAGGTCTTCCAGATCTCCTGACTGTGTGGCCAATGTGCTAACCACTCATCCACCGTGCGGCCAATAAATAACATATTTAAGCAAATTTGAGTAATCAAGTGAAGGACCCTTTAAGATAGTGATGCTATCACAGGAGTTTCATGATCAAAAAGACTATTATCCAAATTTGTGAAAAATAGCGCAAGGTGACAGCAATAAATGGGCAGGACTCTACCATTTGCATTAGGCACAGGGGAAATGGGCATCCTCACTCAAACAATGAAGAGAAATTCAGTTATTCAGTTGTTATGCAATTTAGGCTATTTATTATGTTTTTTGACATGCCACCCTTTCACATAGTTTTGTCGAAAGTAAATGTGTTTTATGTGGAATCTGGCTAACTGACGCTCC
This sequence comes from Oostethus manadensis, assembly GCA_024372805.1. Taxonomy (NCBI): domain Eukaryota; kingdom Metazoa; phylum Chordata; class Actinopteri; order Syngnathiformes; family Syngnathidae; genus Oostethus; species Oostethus manadensis. Next base: position 2,505,587 of record QODF01000002.1, on the reverse strand, counting down.
AACAAATGGAACAAAAACATCTCAGTTTTTATTCTACCCCACAATACAATTGCAATATACTGTCATTTATTACTGAGCATAATTTCCATTACATTCCCTTATATTAGATTTTATTTGATATAGAGTGTGTATGTTCAACTGTGCATGTCGTTAAACATTCCCTTCTGCACCCGATTTGGATGGTGTTAAAATCTGAAAACCCTCCTCTCTGTAAAATCCGTCACCTTTGGGGCTGGCTGCTGTTATGGATTTAACATATCCAAATACAGACTGCTCCGCTTTCTCCCACTTTTCAGTTATGCCCTATGATTTGATTATATTACTGTCCAGGGAGGAGGTAGAAGAGGCCCTGAGCTATTGTGCAGGGAAGATGATGCCAAAGCTGTGCTGGATCCAACACTCCAGTCTCTGGCACCAGTGAAGAGAGATAAATGCACCAAACAATTCTCAGGAGACGTCCTGTTTACCCGGGTGTGGAAGAGACTTCTCTTCTTATCACCTTCACAGTTACAGTCCAACTTCTACAGTCTGTACACCCAGTACATGGGTTTATGTAGCGTGGATTTTCTGCATGACAAAGCCAATATTAGCAACACGGGGCATATTTCCATTGCATACAAATAAGTCAGTGTTATCTATGAATGCCAGTAAATCTTCCCTGCACATGAGCACATGAAATAAAAATGCTAGCTATACTAACTGGCATAATGTATTTGACAAGACAAAAGTATAGACATGCATATTCTTAACAATGCAAGTATCAAATTATACGGAACAATGCTGTATACTCAATAGCAGGTAAAAAAAACGTTCATTTTTTGTAAGAAATTAAATAATTGTCTTTTTAAACCATGCTTTAATAATAATAAAAAAAATTAACTAGAGAGCAACAATATGACAAATTCTCCAAACATACAGATCTCTTGAAAGGGATGCTGTATTTTATGTGTATTTTGAAAATGTTATCGAAGGTGAAATGGAAGTTTGGAATTGTTACATTACTGAGGTATAGTGATAATAACATGAATCTTGGATAACATTTGGTCTTTTTTTGATTGAGGATATAATAGACGTGGGTTTTCTCCGGGTAATCCGGTTTCCTCCCACATTCCAAAAACATGCATGTTAGCTTAATTGACGACTCTAAATTGTCCATTAGTATGAATGTGAGTGTGACTGGTTTATGTCTGTCTATATGTGCCCTGCGATTGACTGGCGACCACTCCAGAGTGTACCCCACCCGCCTCTCGCCCAAAGCCAGCTGGGATAGGCTCCAGCATACCCGCGACGCTAATGAGGATAAGCAGCATGAATGAAAGGATATAATAGACTAGGGGATTGGTGGTAGACTACAACGTTGCCATTCGGTCCTTGTACAATCGAAGCAGGAGCCTGGTTCGCATTGCCAGCAGTAAGTCGAGGTTGTTTCCGGTGAACGTTGGCCTCCGCCAAGGCTGCCCTTTGTCACCGATTCTGTTCATAATCTTAATGGAGAGAATTTCTAGGCGCAGCCAAGATGTTGAGGGAGTCCAGGTTGGTCACCTTAAGATCTCGTCTCTGCTATTTGCAGATGATGTGGTCCTGATGGCCTCATCAGGCTGTGACCTTCAGCATTTACTGGAGCAGTTTCTTGCAGCTCAGTATGAAGCTTCTGGGATGAGACTCAGCACCTACAAATCTGAGGCCATGGTTCTCAGTCGGAGACAGGTGGACTGTACCCTCCGGGTTGGGAGTGAGGTCTTGCCCCGGGTAGAGGAGTTCAAGTATCTCAGGGTCTTGTTCACAATTGAGGGACGGTGAAGCGTGAGGTCGACAGACGGATCGGTTCAGCGCCGCAGCAATGCGGTCGCCAGACCGTCGTGGTGAAGAGAGAGCTGAGCCGAAAGGCAAAGCTCTCCGTTTACCGATCAATCTACGTTCCCACCCTCACCTATGGTCATGAGTTATGGGTCGTGACCGAAAGAACGAGATCGCGGATACAAGCGGCGGAAATGAGTTTCCTCCGTAGGGTGGCGGGACTCACCCTAAGAGATAGGGTGAGGAGCTCGGCCATCCGGGAGGAGCTCAGAGTAGAGCGGCTGCTCCTTCACATCGAGAGGAGCCAGTTGAGGTGGCTCGGGCATCTAGTCCGGATCACCGCCGTGTGCATCCCTGATGTGGTGTTCCTGGCATGCCACATTCCAATTTCTTCTACACAGATAATATAGACAAAGCACAGCAACTTTGGAAACTCATAAAAATACGTACACCTTTTGTGTCCTCGAACACACCAAATCCAAAGCAAGATGCTAAGCTATAGTTATGGGGCCAAATGACTCCAGCCATCCATTCTCTATGCCGCTTATCCTGATTAGGCTCGCAGGGGTATGCTGGAACCTATCCCAGCTGCCTCTTCAGGCGAGAGGCAGGATACGTCCTGGATTGGTTGCCTGTCAATCACAGAGAAGACAAACAACCATTCACACTCCCTTTCAAACTTATGGACAATCTAGACATCTAGAGTCGGAATCAACCTAACATGCATGTTTTTAGAAAAAGAGGAAAACCCACACACGGGCAGGGTAAACATGTAAACTCCACACAGAGATGCCAAGCGGTGGTTGGAACCCAAGTCTTCCAGATCTCCTGACTGTGTGGCCGACATGCTAACCACTCGAGCCTCACATAACTCTGTAGATAAAATGTTATGGAGTTGATTATGTATTGATACTGTATCCTAAAATAATTTTAGTGTTGAATCATCACGACTGTTATCACAGACATAAATGTGCTGTGAAAACAAAGTTTTAATTGTCATTGTTATTCATTACCTTAACATTATACATATACAGTATCTTTTTACAAGTTTCCTATGATACGGTGGTGATTGAGCACTCCATCCATCCATTTTCTATGCCGCTTATCCTCATTAGGGTCGCGGGTAAGCTGGAACCCATCCCAGGGCTTCTGGCAGGAGGGCGGGTACACCCTGGACTGGTCGCCAGTCAATCGCAGGGCAGACAGACAACCATTCACATTCACACTAATGGACAATTTAGAGTCACCAATTAAAGTAACATGCATGTTTTTGGAATGTGGGAGGAAACTGGAGTACCCGGAGAAAACCCACACGCGCACTGGGAGAACATGCAAACTCCACAGAGAGATGCCCAACGTAAATTCGAAACCTGAACCTCCTGACTGTGAGGCCAATGTGCTACCCACTCATCCACCGTGCAGCGTGATTGAGCACCAAAAAAATTATATAATAAGTATTATAATAAAAGTATTGACTGAGCCTCAACTGAAAATTCTCACTGAGAGTTGAAGTAAGTGTCATAAATAAAGAAAAGCATAAGCTACACGGTCATTGTCATGTTTATATTAGCTACACAGTCTGTCTATTTCAGTACATATTAAAAGCAAACATAACTTGCATAGTTTAGTGTATTTTTAGTACATATGAATGCATACTATTAACTTTGTAACTGTTAGGATCACGTCGTCGCGGCATGGTGAAACGACCCCGAGGATGCAGAGAGCTGGACGTCAGGCAGGTAAGGTTTGGAGGAATCTTTAATCACGATGCTGCGAAGCAGCGTGAAGAACATAGGAGCGATAAGTGACGTGGAAAAAGCAACAATGAACCGACAAAGGACTGGTGCACACACCTGAACATAAATAGCACGGCACAAAAACGAGAACCAGGTGCGCGTAAATCACAGAGGAGAAAAACTAGCAGGCAAAGAAAACATGTGAAACTAGGAAAACAACCACACAGGAATACCATTGGAAACTAAAATGAAACCAAAACTGTCACGAATACAAAACTCCGAGATCGTGACAGTAACATTAACTTTATACACAAAGATCTGTTTGTGTGACAGATTGAATGTAGATATAAGCACATTCAAAAACAAATACATTTTTAAAGCCAATATGTAAACTTTAGTTTGCAGGAAAGTACACATGTAACATCTTTAATTCAGTTTAAAAAATACGGATTCAGGCCATCCTTAATGTTTTCATGCCTATTTAAGCATGTAGACTTGACATTGAGCTGCTCATACTGTATAATTAATTTCTATGCACCTCAAACAGTGGCTACATGAAGATCACGTGTAAAGTAATACTTCCCAGTTGGCATGCATATCAGAACATTAAAGACTTATACATGCATACATAATCCTAACCCTAGCACAAGTCCCACTAATCGATCATGGTCAACATTGTCACCTATACGCAAGTTTTTGTAATTTGTTCAATCATTGTGTCTAAAGTTGCCATACTATCACCTGCCAAATTTACATATTGTACATTTGGAAATTCTGTTCATAATCTTCATGGACAGAATTTCTAGGCGCAGTCAAGGTGTTGAGGGAGTCCAGCTTGGTGACCTTAGGATCTCGTCTCTGCTATTTGCAGACGATGTGGTCCTTATGGCCTCATCAGGCTGTGACCTTCAGCGTTTACTGGAGCGGTTTGCAGCTGAGTGTGAAGCTTCTGGGATGAGACTCAGCACCTCCAAATCCGAGGCCATGGTTCTCAGTCGGAAACGGGTGGACTGTACCCTCCGGGTTGGGAGTGAGGTCTTGCCTCAGGTGGAGGAGTTCAAGTATCTCGGGTTCTTGTTCACGAGTGAGGGAAGGTTGGAGCGTGAGATCGACAGACGGATCGGTGCAGCATCTGCAGTAATGCGGTCGCTGTACCGGACCGTCGTGGTGAAGAGAGAGCTGAGCCGGAAGGCAAAGCTCTCTGTTTACCGATCGATCTACGTTCCCACCCTCACCTATGGTCATGAGTTATGGGTCATGACCGAAAGAATGAGATCGCGGATACAAGCGGCGGAAATGAGTTTCCTTCGTAGGGTGGCTGGACTCACCCTAAGAGATAGGGTGAGGAGCTCGGCCATCCGGGAGGAGCTCAGAGTAGAGCCGCTGCTCCTTCACATCGAGAGGAGCCAGTTGAGGTGGCTCGGGCATCTAGTCCGGATGCCTCCCGGGCGCCTCCCTGGTGAGGTGTTTCGGGCATGCCCTGTCGGCAGAAGGCCCCCGGGAAGACCTAGGACACGCTGGAGGGACTATGTCTCACAGCTGGCCTGGGAACGCCTTGGTGTCCTCCCGATGGAGCTGGAAGAGGTCGCTGGGGACCGGGAAGTCTGGACTTCCCTACTGAAGCTGCTGCCCCCGCGACCCGGACCCGGATAAGCGGTGGAAAATGGAATGGAATGGAATGGAACATTTGGAAATGTAATGTCATATTCTCCCAATATTTAGCTTCTGTATTACCTATTGACAGCACATTCCAATGAAGCACTTCTGAAAATTGAATTTTGCCAAATAATTGCATTTCTATTTTTTGTGGGATGATGTATTGATGAGTTCTACAGTTGGACACTCACTTGTCTAGAGGCGCAGAAGTGATGTATCGATTTTGGTAGTAAAATGAAGTGCATCAATACATTCGGCTGACATTCTCACATTATCACAACAGTTCAATTCAGATGGAGCTCACTTTTTACTCACTCACGATGCCATGATATTATCAGTGTGAATCATGTCAGGCACGTTTATAAAGCACATTTGGAAACAACTGACAATAAAGACAAATGGAAGTATACAATATCTTAAATGTTTTATCACTTGTTCACAGCACTTGACAGGTGCCTGCTAATAGAAAATATCAGATAAGATCACTGATACATGCTCTCAGAGGTATTTTCTTTAGAGCGACCACATTAAAAACAAAAGTACAACATTCTTTCCTGCTGTCTCATGTGCATAGTAAGAGCAGCATAATTTGTTGGATTCCCGATTATGCTAAGCAATTGTCAGCAATGTTCCCACTAATTTTTCAAGTGTTTTTTCAACAACCTGAGCATTCCTTGGACCTCTGTGAGCGCCATCAGACGTGCACACTTGTATAGTAGCACATCTGTCCAACCTGTTGGTTTGGTTTTGAGTATCTGCTGGCTGCAGTGAAAAATTCTGTTAGTTTTTTTTAACATTGAGCAGTGGTTAAACAGTTGGTCCCCTCAATGCACGGTTAAGCCTCTCATTTAGTCCACACTTTTCACTCAAAACACTGGTTTAGAGAAGCTCTTTCTCGTTCAAAAAGTAAAAAATCTCCCCCATATTCAAATCTTGTTCCCCTGTTCCCACAGACTGGAAGACCTTATTTTACTTGATCTTGGTGAGTGGATGTGGCACTTCCCATGCATTTCACCATAATATGGGGTAGCAAGCACAAGCAGCTACTGTATGAGCTAACCTGCAAAACAGAGTCATGTAATACGTAACGCGCTGGTAATGAATTGATTGGCTGCGTAAGTAAATTTGTACCGACAGGCTCTTTTCATTGGCTGGACAGTGTTCATCAGTGTGTTATATGTTGTTACCGCTTGTCGCCTGTCACTCCCAGAATTGCATTGCAAAATGGTACAGAATAAATAAATGTGTTAATTTTATTTACAGCTCAGGTTAGATTTTATTTTGTTGCGCCGAAAGGATTTCCTCTAAGCTGAGAGCAGAAATCAATGCGCCATTGCGCACGCACACATCTTAGAAGGAATGTTTTAAGTGGGGGACACTTAACAAAATATAATCGCATGCTCCCATTTTTCATGAGCTGGATCTAAATATTTTTTCTATGTACACAAAAAGCCTACCTGTCTCAAATTTTGCTCACAAGTCTGTTTAAAAATGTGTTTGTGAGCATTCATCATTCATGATTGACAAGCTATCCAAAAAATGGGAGCAAAAAGCGCTTATATTTTTGTTGGGTATAATATCGCTTTCATAAGTTAATGGTGCAAAACTACCAAGAAAAACCCTGGAAAGAAGTAATGATAAAAATAATGTTTTCTGTGTTAAAAAATTATCTTGTAATAAAATAATAGCATTATATAATAATAGTTTTACTGTTTATTTGGGTGTCATTACACATTTTTAAGGCCACAAAAATGACCAAAAACAAGCAATAGATTTTGGGTTCTTCTGCCACACAAAGCAGAGAAAGGAATGGGGACAGGCTAGACTATAGTCAGACGCAAATTCCTTAAATTTAATAAAATCCACTGTACAAACCAATAAATAATTTATTTCACCACAGCGCCATCTGCCAGACCTAGTTGGGCACCCTACTTTCTCTGAAAACCGAATCATAGCAATAGTCTACTTCATTCCATACTGCTTTAACGATTCCACTTTTCCCCTGTTCTCCAATTATGCCTGCAGGGGTGTGCTTAATCATGGGTAGTTTCTACACTTTGCAGACTGGAGAGTCTTCAAGATTTGTAGAAGTGGCATCCACATTTTTGAGCACCTCTACTATGTTGGGGCCAGAAGGAAGATCTCGGATGTGAGTCATCGAGCTACATCAAGAGAAGCGCTGTTGTGAGGAGAGGCACATAACTAGAGCACATTGCAAGCAATGTGCAGTGTTGTGAAATAGTCTTGCACTCATTTTGTCATGTTATTACCTATTTTACAGTTGACATACAGGTTGGCAGTAAATTGAGACAATATTTTATCATTACTTTTAAGAAAGCTGACTAAATATAGTAATAATCTAACAAACTAGCAAACTACCGTAACTTTGCATGCATCACCTACACATGATGCTGTTGAACATGAAGCAAAAGTTAATATCATAATTTAATGTGTATAAAACAAACCAGTGTTTAAGCCACAGCCACTAAATTTAGACAGAAGACAGATGTAAGCCACATCGGACTATAAGTTGCACATGTCCAAGTCATAAAATCGGATATTGTGGCACGCACGTGAGGCCTAGGCAACTCTTTACTTGGACGAGCTATAAGGAAACTCACGACGAGCTTGTCAACCCATCGGAAATTGCGGGAGGTCATTACTCAATATAACAGTCTGACTCACGGTGTCATCTTACAGTGCCAGAGGGAGCTCCCTCTGGTGGCCCGACAGCCATGGCAGTAACTAGCTGACTCAATGTCATTTTAGATTAAAGGTTAAAATCATTACACAGCAACTTAACACTCAAAAGATAGCTAATAAACATAGAAGACAAGTACCAATATATGTTTAAAATAAAAATGAAAAACTATTATAACTTCTCATACTGCATTTTGTCCGAGTAGAGCTGTTCATTGGCCAATGGCTGCCCAAAGAGGGAGCTCGTGACTGACACCGTATGATGACACTGTGAGTCAGACTGTTATATTGAGTAATGATCTCCTGTAATTTCAGATGTGTTGACAAGCCCATGGTTAATTCCCCAAAAGCTTGTGATTGACTCCTGCCAAAGAAAAAGCTAACGTCTCCCCACTGACGGATGTCATGAGATTAGAAGATGGTCAAATTAGTCACAGCTCTGTCTGTGTCCAAGCTCTGCCTTCTTGGCTCGGTCCCTGGTCAGTGGGCTGGATCGCATTGTGGAGGGGTTTATGCAGCTTTCAAAACAGCATTACGTGGCAAGACATGTTTAATCAGAGGTGGAGCTCCAGTTGATGAAATTAATGAATCTCATGAAAACACTTTTATGCATTTATCTTCTACACATGTGCATACACATTAAAGTGGAATTCCCCCCAAGAACAGGGGGTGGCCTAACTGGCTTCTACGGGAAACGATTATAAAAATCGGACAAAAGAGTGGGGTGTAAAATGAGGGAGCGCGAGACCTAGGGGCGGTTTTTCGGGCTGTACCCCTCCCAGTCAACCAGGTGCGGGAAAACCCTGCCCCTTCTTCTCACGCCTAAAATTGCCATGACCGAAAATGCAGGGTGGCCATCGATCAGCCTAGGAGGAGGCGGAAGCACCTCAGGCAGACTCAGGTCGCTGGAGGCGACTGGGTTGAGGAGGGAAACAGAGAATGTAATGAATGTAATGAAAGGTGTATCCTGAGCGAGTCCGGAAGGTGGAGCAATACAGAGGAAGGGTTAACGACACGCACAATAGAATATGGGCCGACAGGGTGCCGGTGGAAACTGGACTACTGTTGGTCGATGAAGGAGATGAGGAAGGTGTGTCCGTAGGAGGAGGGAGAAGAGGAAGGCTAAGAGGCTAGAACTAAGAGTAGGGACTATGAATATTGTAACTATGACAGGAAAAGGTAGAGCATTAGTTGACATGATGCAGAGGAGGAAGATAGACATATTGTGTGTCCAGGAGACCAGGTGGAAAGGTAGCAAGGCCAGAAGCTTAGGAGCAGGGTTCAAGCTGTTCTATCATGGTGTAGATAGGAAGAGAAATGGAGTAGGGGTGATTTTGAAGGAGGAGTTTGCTAGCACTGTCCTGGAGGTTAAAAAAAATGTGTCAGATAGAGTGATAAGGCTGAATCTATAAATTGAAGGTGTGATGTTCAATGTTGTTAGTGGGTATGCTCCACAGGTAGGATGTGAGATGGAGGAGAAAGAGAAATTCTGGTCAGACCTGGATGAAGTGATGCAGAACATCCCAAGAAGTAAGAGAGTTGTCATTGATGCAGACTTCAATGGACATGTTGGTGCAGGAAACAACGATGATGAGGAGATGATGGGCAAGTTTGGTGTCCAGGAGAGGAATGCTGAAGGACAGATGGTGGTCGACTTTGCAAAAAAGTTGAAAAAGGCTATGGGTGGCCAGGACGTCCTTCCAGGTGACAGGACAACTACAGCTACTATGATCAGGGATCAGGGAGTACTTGGTGTGTCATCTGAAAGAAAAGTAGATAAGGAGACTTGGTGGTGGACTGAGGAGGTGCATGAGTGTATAGAGAGTATAAGGTTAGCTAAGAAGAAGTGGGACACTGAGAGGAATGAAGAGAGCAGACAGGAGTACAGAGAGATGCAGCGTAAGGTGAAAGTAAAGGTGGCAAAGGCCAAACAAGGGGCTTATGATGACTTGTATGCTAGGTTGGTTATGGTGATTAAAGATAGGGGTGGAACAGGTGCCAGTAGCGTCATGGGAAGATGGAAAGAGTACTTTGAAGATTTGATGAATGAGGAAAATGAGAGAGAACAAAGAGTAGAAGGGGTGACTGTTGTGGACCAGGAAGTAGCAAAGATTAGTAAGGAAGAAGTGAGGAGGGAATTGAAGAGGAAGAAGAATGGAAAGGCACTCGGTCCTAGGAGGTTAGACAGGAATCTCCATGGACTATGATGTTTGCAGATGTGTGTTGAAAAACACTTTTATTTGTTAGTTCAGGATCGTGGGTGATCGGCTTTACTGAGAAAGACTCAGACACACGGGTAAGTGTAAAATACAGCGCCTTTATTCTACCCCTTACACTGAGTTACAAACAAGCAAAGGTTGGTTATGCACAAAACAGAATCAAAACCTTAGCTCTTACCGTGACACGCTGGGTTGGAGAACCTACAACCCCGGCTTGAGTTTGCACCAACCGACTGGGCGTCTGTACACGACCCGCAGCAGACTTTAACAGGAAGTGGGCTCCCCCTTCCTTTATACAGGTCTGTCCGAGGGGAGCGTAAGACGGGGGTGGCCAGTCCATGTCCCACGCTCCCAAGACACAGCTGTTTTCCCAACAACAAGGGCGCCAGTCGGTACACTGAGTTTGTTTAGATGACTGTGAATTGCGAAGCAAGGTTGAATTGCGAAGCAAGGTTACAAACAAGCTGCATATCTTTCTTTCCCACCCTCTGGTATGCAAGAGGGGAATCAAAACATCATAACAACATACTTTCCCATTTCAAGATGACATTGTGATATGTAGTGAGAGGAGGGAACAGGTAGAGGAGAAGCTTGAGGGGTGGAGGTTTGCCCTGGAAAGGAGAGGAATGAAGGTTAGCCGCAGCAAGACGAAGTACATGTGTGTAAATGATAAGAGACTCAAGTGGAAGAGTCACGTTACAAGGAGCAGAAACAAAGAAGGTGGATGATTTTAAGTACTTAGGGTCAACAGTCCAGAGCAATGGAGAGTGTGGAAAAGAGGTAAAAAGGCGTGTGTAGGCAGGCTGGAATGGGTGGAGAAAAGTGTCGGGTGTGATGTGTTATAGAAGAGTTTCAGCTAAAATGAAAGGAAAGGTGTACAAAACTGTGGTGAGACCAGCGATGTTGGTTGGTTTAGAGACAGTGCCGCTAAGGAAAAGACAGGAGGCAGAGCTGGAGGTAGCAGAGATGAAGATGCTGAGGTTCTCTTTGGGTGTGACCAGTACGGACAGGATCAGGAATGAGCACATCAGAGATACACCACATGTTAGAGGTTTTAGAGATAGTCAGAGAGGCCAGACTGAGATAGTTCGGACCTGAGGAGAGATAGTGAATATATTGGTAGAAGGATGCTGAGTTTTGAATTGCCAGGCAGGAGGCCTAGAGGAAGACCAAAGAGGAGGTTTATGGATGTAGTGAAAGAGGACATGGAAGTAGTTGGCGCAAGAGAAGAGGATAGAGAAGACAGAGTTAGATGGAGGCAATTGATTTCCTGTGGCAACCCCTGAAGGGATAAGCCGAAAGGAAAAGAAGAAGAGTACCTGAATTGCAGTTTCTTTGAGTCAATGTGGTAAATCCCGATTGGAAAGCCAAACGCTCTGCCCTCTGTCGCAGAGCAATGATGATTGGTCAGGAGAGCCGTTATCTCGGGTAGCGAGATAATATACAAGCTTGACGTCGACAGCGATGCGTCCTGCATCAGGTTGATGGTACAATCATATGGCCGGTGTGGAGAAAGTGAGCGGGCACAATCCTTACTAAATGCCTCCCAGAGTTCAGGGAGGGAGGGTCCCAAGGAAAGATCTTTTACCCCAGGCGTGAAAGAATGCGCGGGGGGGATGCAAGCTGCTTTGAGACAATGTGTATGATAGTAGGCACTCCAATTAATTATGGTGGATTGGGTCCAGGTGGTTGGCTTGCTCCCCGAGGAGTCTGTAGGAAAGGGACTGGTTATTAAGGGGCGATGACAGGCCCGGACGGGAGGGGCAGCGATTGGCGGAGTGGTCCGCTTAGCCGCGGTAAAGGCAGAGGCACAACCGGTGGCGATGGTTCCGCTCTGCTAGAGTGAGATGGCCACCTCCCAGTTGCACGGGCTCGTTGCCCGGTGGTGTACTGTATGGCCGGGTGGTGGCTACCTGTCGGCTGTCTGAGTGGCGTTCGTTGCTCCTAATTGGTCAAGACGCCCGTGTGCCCCTGTCCTTCTCTCAAGCTGCAAGGAGCTTGTTGATGCGAAGCGTGAGAGCGATGAGCTCGTCAAGGCTCTCGGGAGTGTCCAGGGCCACCATTTGGTCTTTGAGGGAATCCGATAGACACGAGAAGAATGTGTCGGGGACTGCCGACGGGTTCCAGTCACTCTTGGCCTCGAGCGCACGGAAATCTATGGCGTAATCTGAGCCGTTACGTCTCCTTTGACACAGCCTGAGGAGCGCACAAGAAGCTTCGAGACCCAGGGGGATCTGTTGGAAAACCTGCTCCAGGGCCCTGGTGAAAGCAGCATATGAAGAGCAGATTGGAGATTGCCGTTCCCACTCGGCTGTAGGCCAGTCAGCCACTGACCCAGATAGGTGCAAGGTAATAAAAGTGACCCGGGCCCGCTCGGGGCAGAAAGCTGCTGCTTGGAGCTCAAAATGCAGTACGCAATGCGTTAAAAAGGCGCGTTCTTCGCCTTTGTCGCCTGAGAAGCGCTCCGGCCTTGAGAGGAGTGGGAAAACTGCTGGCACGCTGGCCTCGAGGGACGCGGTGGTGGCTTGAAGAGCCGGGGCTGCTTCGGAGGCAGGTACCGGAGTGGAAGCAGCGGGAAGCTGCAGTGCCGATAGGACAGAGCTAATCTGAGACTCCAGGGCTTCCAAGCGGGTGTCTTGGCTTGGTTAAGCTGACCCCCAGTGGGCCAAACTGTTCCTCTTGCTTGGCCAGGAGTTGTGCAAGATTGCGAAGCGCCAGCTTCACGGGATCTACCTGCGTGGGTCTATGGATGGCTGGATTATTCTGTCACGGTGTGGTTCTTGTTTGATTGGGCGCACCAAAAATAGTGAATGTAAAGTATAGCTGTATAAGACGCAACGCGTGTGGACCGAGAGGACTCGAGGGAATAATTGAACGTCTGTCAGCTGGCAGAACTCAGCCTAAGTAGAGGAATAGACAATCAATCAGGTGCGACCAGTAGGTCAATCTCCAGCCATGTGCAGGGGATCTGAAACAAAAAACAACCAGGAGAAGGCAGAGAAAACAAAAAGAAGAGAATGTGCTCATAACATATATGTGTATACACAGTGTGTATATAAATATATACTGCTCAAAAAATTAGAGCAGTTACTTTGTTGTTAATGAAATCAACTCTACCCCCTCAATAGGGGCAAAATCAAATTATGTGGCATCATTTTGTTACTAATACATCACCTCCTTACTATTAGGAAAGATATTCAAGATCATTTTCCCCCCGTTTAGATCTTATGTGTTTTCAAAGTGTTCCTCTATTTTTTTTGAGCATCCATCCATCCATCCCTTTTCTACACCACTTATCTCATTAGGGTCGCAGGTATGCTGAAGCCTATTCAAGCTGTCTTTGGGCGAGAGGCGGGGTTCACCCTGGACTGGTCGCCAGCCAATCGCAGTTTTTTTGAGCAGTGTATATTTCTTTTATTTCTTTTATTTATTTTCCTCTCTTTCTAATAAACCCCTCCCACACCCCAACAACCACCACCACCACCCTTCATGTCATGTCATCAGAAATGTCATTGAAATGTGGCTCAACAAAATTCATAATAAACACAGTAAAGCCAGCTGGGATAGGCTCCAGCATACCCACGACCCTAATGAGGATAAGCGGCATAGAAAATGAATGAATGAAAAATGTCAAGGGAGCTTCATATATGAAGTTTCCCTTGGCAAAGCAGTTTTGCTCAATACTTGAAGGCAACTTGACTCCCATTCAGCTGTTATGATGCTGGATAAGACACACACAAAAAAAATGTTCCAGAAGGCTGTTTGTATCTAGCCCTTATAAATTATTGCGACAATTATCAGTAAGCACTAAATGCACTCATTTCCTGTTTCAAATTATGAACAGTGAGTTCCCTCAATATTACTTCAAACTTTATTTTTAATGGCAGAAAACATGAAGAAGAGTGTGTTTTTAATTGATTTCTACAGCAATCATTATTATAAGCAAGCAAGGCACATCTAAATCACTAATAAATAATAATATTACCCATAAATTTCCTCACAAGCCTTTACTGCCACATGACACAAGCTCTCCAAATAGCAGTCTTCGACTATGCCTGCTGGTAACTTATCAGGTCGTAACCCGAGATGGTTCGTAAATAAAAAACACTTATTGGTTGGGACACTCATATGCAAAGGTACCACTGTATAAAGGACAGTAAAAAATGCCTGCAGTGCTCCAGTTCTTTGTTCAGCATCCTCATTGTCCACAGCTGAGCCCAGCAATTGGCATTTCAGATTCAACGTACTATAGTGACAGCCCAAATCACAACAGTGAATACAAATAATAATACAAATATTGGTCTCATCAAAAGAGCCATCTGGCAGGGTGGCAGGTCAATCAAAAAAACGCTCTTCTTTGTCCATTTCTGCTTTAATGTTTGTTCCCGCTTATGGGTCAACATTAACTTCAACACCACTGCACTTTGTCAAACCAGGGTGTGAGACAGGCGCACATTAATCGCGCGTCAACAAAATAGTGTTAAAGTGTTAAAGGGAATTTCCGTTAACTCCTTGTTAACATATTAACTTTGACAATCCTAGTTATTTTTCCATCCATAATTCCAGTAAAGAGAGGTTAGTCTAAACAAGCTAAAACATCACATCTACTGCTCTGAGTTTGGTAGCAAAATGCAAGAGGAAAAATGAGCAAGAGGCCTATATACAGTATGAGTAAGATTTCAATTTTCTCCTTGGTGTGTGAGAAAAAACAAAGAAAAGTCTCTTTCCAGAAACTTCCAATCACATTTCTTTGATTCAATACTTCCATTACACAGTGCTGAGGCCCAGATAAAAGGTAATTGACAAGAATTGATTGATACACTAAAGACTATTGAGCACACTCATTATCTCAATGACCTGACCCTCAGCTTGGCCTGAACCACATGACCACGTTCCATCAGTACCACACACGCAAACACACACGTACAAAAAGATACACCTTGTCATTACCAGGCATTCGCTGTAGCCAAATCCGTATGAAAAGTATGACCTCAGGGCTGACGCAGATGACAGTATTAATGTATGTCAGTGGTGCTTAATTTTACAGTATATTTAATTTAATGTTTTTCCGCCTTTATATTGGAACAGATCCTATGACACTGAAAAAGTTAAATACCTAGCAAAACAATAAGATGTCGGCTGTCCTCTGTCAAGGTCAGTCATTCATTATTTTCAGTTTTATAATGTAAATGTTATGTGCTTTTGCAGTGAATTAGAGAACTGGGCCAATGTGATTAACACAGAAATACTTTTAATAAAAACGCTGGCTCACACTTGCACTCAATCAATTAAAATCCAAAGAACGACAACTTGAACCTGGACTCACTACACACCAGGACATGTACATTTACGCTGTATTCATTAGCTTTACAATAGATATGTGGTAATTCCACAACAGGAGATATGTGATCTACCACATATCTATATTGGTACAGTTGATATCGGAAATCAAAATTGAGATATGGAAAATATCTGATATCTGCAAAAATTTGGACATCTCCAATATTCATTCATTTACCCTCTTCAGATTAAGAGTCAAAACAGATGTATTCACTTTACCAGCTATTTACTGTATTATAGCTCACATATGCAAATTTAGTTGAAATTTTTGCTTTGTTTTTTTTTATCTACTTCTGTACTTTTATTGGTCCCTATTTATTGTCTTCTACTGTGTCTGAGTGCACAGAAAGGTGCTTATAAATTAAATGAATGATTAGTATTATTAATAAATCAAATCTACCCCGCTACCCTAATGAGGATGAGATGCATTGAAAATGGATGGATGGATAGAAATCCAATCTATTGACCGCAAAGATAACACTGTACTCTTTGTGGATCCTTCCAGCTGAACGTCATTATTATACACATTTCATGCCATCTACATAATTTACATCAACACCCTAAAATATCTGATGTGTGCATCA
This sequence comes from Oostethus manadensis, assembly GCA_024372805.1. NCBI lineage: Eukaryota > Metazoa > Chordata > Actinopteri > Syngnathiformes > Syngnathidae > Oostethus > Oostethus manadensis. The sequence goes on along the minus strand of QODF01000002.1, from coordinate 2,489,555 downwards.
AAAAAAGTGAAGCGATTGCAGTGCGATTGTAACCCTTTTTATGATAGAGTAACAGGTAAATAGTTATCTTCCACAGTATTTGGACCAGTAACAGAAGATACAAAATTTTTTAAGAGCCAGTGGTTTGACATCAATAAAGACAGAAACAGTAATTTGGGTTGTTGTGATCACTCTTTAACAATAGGAACAATAACAACAATGTAACAAATTTAGTTCAGAGAATGTATATATAGAAATAAGAAAATAATAAAGCCAGCATAAGTTTCCCTTAAACCAAAAAGAAATAAACCCAATTCCAAAAGTAGTCTTATTGCTCGTTGGGGCCCTTTTTTTCTTTAGTTTAAATCAGTGTCATGACAGTACCAGTATCTGTTCCGGTGTCAGTATGCTAGTGCTTGTGGATCCTACCGCACAATCCGTGAAGAGGAAAATGAGACTGCCCAAAGACTTTTACTCGTGGGTCCGTGGCTTGCCACCTAGCGTGTACTGGGAATCGTTCAGGGTGTGAACATCCAATTCAAATCCAACCTGAAGGGCTTCTGCTCCGGGTCGGGCGTGACTTCTGATCCATGTGCATCACTAGAATGAATCTGGCAAAAAAACCTGACCTATGAGTTGGCCAGAAGAAATCCAAAAGCTCATTACATTCATATTCTGTCTAACTCATGCATTATCACCAATCATTACCATTCCACTTTATATCAACTGGTTCAAATCATGCTCCCAAAAAGGCTCAGTGGTAAGACCATAATATATCAAGTATCAGATCCAATAATAGCTTATAGTAGTGAACTATATATATATCCCAAAGTGCTTTTACATCCATGTTCATTCACTTTAAACAAAACCAATTTTAAGTATTAATGGTTATTGCTATTCAAAGTAGTAACAAACTCACAATACAAATACTATATAAATGAGAACTACAATTTGGGGAAAACAAATAATGCAAGAACATTCATGGTGATGTAGGAGGTACTAGTAAGGCTAAGCGTGCTTTATCATCCCTCCCTGCACCGGTAACAGTGAAGGAAATGCACTAAATATTGACCTCTTAAATCAATGACAAGAAATTCACATACATATGCTTTAACACTTTTTTTCCTTTTATACACAAAGTAAACATGCTGATGTCGCACACTTGGACATAAGAAATCCAGACGTGCGGTGTTTTTTTGAATAGTGATCTCTTTACTGTAACACACAGCACATCAGCAACTATTACAGCACATGTGACAACAAGGGCTGCACATTGTCTACTCTTTACGAGGCATGAAACTTCACGTTCCTCCGTCACAAGCAGCACCAATTGTCTTTTTGCAGTCAATTGCGAATGCATCTCTAACAATGATCTGTGTCATCTCCGGATGTTGTTCCATCCCACGCTGTTGGAACTATGACAGGAAAAGGTAGAGAATTAGTTGACATGATGCAGAGAAGGAAGCTAGACATATTGTGTGTCCAGTACACCAGGTGGAACGGTAGCAAAGCTAGAAGCTTAGGAGCAGGGTTCAAGCTGTTCGATCATGGTGTAGATAGGAAAGAAATGGAGTAGGGGTGATTTTGAAGGAGGAGTTTTCTAGCAACGTCCTGGAGGTAAAAAGAGTGTCAGAGTGATGAGCCTGAAGCTAGAAATCGAAGGTGTGATGTTCAATGTTGTTAGTGGGTATGCTCCACAGGTAGGATGTGAGATGGAGGAGAAAGGGAAATTCTGGTCAGACCTGAATGAAGTGATGCAGAACATCCCTAGAAGTGAGAGTTGTCATTGGTGCGGACTTCAATGGGCATGTTGGTGCAGGAAACAGAGATGATGAGGAGGTGATGGGCAAGTTTGGTATCCAGGAGAGGAACGCTGAAGGACAGATGGTGGTCGACTTTGCAAAAAGGATGGAAATGGCTGTAGTGAATACTTTCTTCCAGAAGAGACAGGAACATAGGGTGACCTACAAGAGTGGAGGTAGGAGCACACAGGTAGACTACATCTTGTGTAGAAGGTGTAACCTGAAGGAGGCCAGTGACTGCAAAGCAGTGGTAGGTGAGAGTGTAGCCAGACAGTATAGGATGGTGGTGTGTAGGATGACTCTAGTGGTGAGAAGGATGAAGAGGGTAAAGGCAGAGCAGAGGACGAAATGGTGGAAGTTGGAAAAGGAGGAGTGTTGCATGACTTTTAGGAAAGAGTTGAAAAAGGCTATGGGTGGCCAGGAAGTCCTTCCAGATGACTGGACAACTACAGCTACTGTGATCAGGGAGACAGGTAGGAGAGTACTTGGTGTGTCATCTGGAAGGAAAGTAGATAAGGAGACTTGGTGGTGGAATGAGGAGGTGCAGGAGTGTATACAGAGTAAGAGGTTAGCTAAGAAGAAGTGGGACACTGAGAGGACTGAAGAGAGTAGACAGGAGTACAGAGAGATGCAGCGTAAGGTGAAAGTAAAGGTGGCAAAGGCCAAACAAGGGGCTTATGATGACTTGTATGCTAGGTTGGACAGCAAGGAGGGAGAGAAAGATCTATACAGGTTGGCAAGGCAGAGGGACAGAGATGGGAAGGACGTGCAGCAGGTTAGGGTGATGAAGGATAGGGATGGAAGGGTATTGACAGGTGCCAGTAGTGTCATGGGAAGATGGAAAGAGTACTTTGAAGAGTTGATGAATGAGGAAAATGAAAGAGAACAAAGAGTAGAAGAGGTGACTGTTGTGGACCAGGAAGTAGCAAAGATTAGTAAGGAAGAAGTGAGGAGGGCATTGAAGAGGATGAAGAATGGAAAGGCACTCGGTCCTGATGATATACCTGTGGAGGTATGGAAGTGTCTAGGAGAGGTGGCAGTAGAGTTCCTGACCGGGTTGTTTAACAAGATCTTAGATAATGAGAAGATGCCTGAGGAATGGAGGAGAAGTGTGCTGGTGCCCATTTTTAAGAACAAGGGAGATGTGCAGAGTTGTGGCAACTACAGAGGAATAAAGCTGATGAGCCATACAATGAAGTTATGGGAAAGAGTAGTTGAAGCTAGACTAAGGGCAAACGTGAGCATTTGTGAGCAGCAGTACGGTTTTATGCCAAAAAAGAGTACAACAGATGCAGTATTTGCTTTGAGGATGTTGATTGAGAAGTACAGGGAAGGTCAGAGGGAGCTGCATTGTGTTTTTGTAGATCTGGAGAAAGCTTATGACAGGGTGCCCAGAGAGGAACTGTGGTATTGTATGAGGAAGTCTGGAGTGGCAGAGAAGTATGTTAGAGCGGTGCAGGACATGTACGAGGACTGTAAGACAGTAGTGAGGTGTGCTGCAGGTGTGACAGAGGAGTTCCGAGTGAAGGTGGGACTCCATCAGGGATCAGCTCTGAGCCCCTTCTTGTTTGCTATGGTGATGGACAGGCTGACGGACGAGGTTAGACAGGAATCTCCATGGACTATGATGTTTGCAGATGACATTGTGATATGTAGTGAGAGCAGGGAACAGGTGGAGGAGAAGCTTGAGGGGTGGAGGTTTGCCCTGGAAAGGAGAGGAATGAAGGTCAGCCGCAGCAAGACGGAGTACATGTGTGTAAATGAGAGGGACCCAAGTGGAAGAGTGAGGTTACAGGGAGAAGAGATAAAGAAGGTGGAGGATTTTAAGTACTTAGGGTCAACAGTCCAGAGCAATGGAGAGTGTGGAAAAGAGGTGAAGAAGCGTGTGCAGGCAGGCTGGAATGGGTGGAGAAAAGTGTCGGGTGTGATGTGTGATAGAAGAGTTTCAGCTAAAATGAAAGGAAAGGTGTACAAAACTGTGGTGAGACCAGCGATGTTGTTTGGTTTAGAGACAGTGCCGCTAAGGAAAAGACAGGAGGCAGAGCTGGAGGTAGCAGAGATGAAGATGCTGAGGTTCTCTTTGGGTGTGACCAGGATGGACAGGATCAGGAATGAGCACATCAGAGGGACAGCACATGTTAGAGGTTTTGGAGATAAAGTCAGAGAGGCCAGACTGAGATGGTTCGGACATGTCCAGAGGAGAGATAGTGAATATATTGGTAGAAGGATGCTGAGTTTTAAATTGCCAGGCAGGAGGCCTAGAGGAAGACCAAAGAGAGAAAGAGGACAAGAAGGTAGTTGGCGCAAGAGAAGAGGATACAGAAGACAGAGTTAGATGGAGGCAATTGATTCACTGTGGCTACCCCTAACGGGATAAGCCGAAAGGAAAAGAAGAAGGACTATTGTCGGATCCCATCTTAAACTTTAAATCTACCCACCCGATAAAAGGTATTGGTGTCTGATTTGCTGCTCTGCCTACCAGAGTTCCATCCTCACCCAGGATTTCTTCTATGCCTCTTAGCCTGGTTTTTGGAAGACACACTTTTCGCCAATTTTCATTAATAATAGTGACCTGTGAACCTGTATCCCATAAAGCTTTTACCGGTACTCATTCAAAACAGCAGCCCACAATGCACTTCCTACCAACTAAAGCTTTTTATTTAGCTTGGTGACGTAACGAGATGGCTAGCATAGGTAGCACCTGTGGTCTGTTTAGCGTTTGCATTTGCAGCTAACTCAGCTTTTAGCTGTCTGATTCTCTCACACAGAAGCTCATGAGTCTTTGCATCTGGCTCACTCTGGATTGGAGCCACTTGTTTTGGGGGAGTCACTGACCGAATGGTTACATTCATGTCATCAAGTTTTCCCCCATATCGCTTTGGTCCCCTACAGCCTCTGTCCACACTTAAAACAGTGTTTACACTGGTCACAGATGTCTTGTTCCTGACACACCCTACATCCTCTCTTAGCTCTTACAGTGTTTTTTTTCCCCACTTAGCAGTCCTTTGAGGACATCAACCTGGCCCTCCACTACATCCTGCAGCATCTGGACTCCCCAGGAACCTACGCCAGGATCCTGTTTGTGGACTTAAGCTCTGCATTCAACACCATCCTCCCTGCTCTGCTCCAGGACAAGCTTGCCCAGCTCAACGTCCCTGACTCCACCTGCAGGTGGATCACTGACTTCCTGACGGACCGGAAGCAGCGCGTGCGGCTGGGGAAGAATGTCTCGGACACTCGGACTATCAGCACGGGATCCCCACAGGGCTGTGTACTTTCCCCCCTGCTCTTCTCCCTGTACACCAACAGCTGCACCTCCGGCCAAGACTCGGTGAAACTGATTAAGTTTGCGAATGACACCACCCTCATCGGGCTCATCTCAGACGGTGATTAGTCTGCTTACAGGAAGGAGGTGGACCGGCTGGTGTCGTGGAGCAGCTGCAACAACCTGGAGCTCAATGCTCAGAAGACAGCGGAGATGATCGTGGACTTCAAGAAAGTCAAAGCCCCCCTGCCCCCCCTCGTCTTGACAGACTCTCCCGTCACAACTGTGGACTCCTTCCGCTTCATGGGCACTAACATCACCCACGACCTCAAGTGGGAGCAGACCATCAGCTCCCTCATCAAGAAGGCTAAGCAGAGGATGTACTTCTTGAGGCAGCTGAGGAAAGCCAGGCTGCCTGTCCAGACGATGGTGCAATTCTACACGGCCATTATTGAGTCCATCCTCACCTCCTCCATCACAGTGTGGTTCGCTGGGGCCACTGCCAGGGACAAACACAGACTGCAGCGCATCGTGCGCTCCGCTGAGAAAGTGATCGGCTGCAGCCTTCCATCTCTCTAGGACCTGTACGTCTCCAGAACTCGGGGGCGAGCGGGCCGGATACTTGCTGACTCTTCCCACCCTGGACATGGACTATTTGAGCCACTCCCCTCTGGCAGAAGGTTACGGTCCATTCAGACCAGAACCTCTCGCCACAAGAACAGTTTCTTTCCTGCTGCTGTTGAACTCATGAACACTTTATAACATTTGCACTATGCTCACTTTATAACCAGTATTTTTGGCACCTCATAACACCTGCACTAAAAACACTCTCATGCCTTTACTTATCAGTGATTTCAACTTTTTACTCAGGTTCTATGTTTAGTTAGTTCTATGTTTATTTAATGCTCTATGTTTACTTAGAATTCTACTTTGCACTGAGTCGCCAAAGAAAGTTCCTAGTTCGTGAATTGTTCACTTACAATGGCAAGAAAGTTTTTCTGATTCTGATTTTGACTGCCTCTCTAGTTCGACACTAGAAGCTTTGTTCGTTTTGTCAATTAAAGTCTCATCTGTCACTCTCAGATCCTCCAGGTATGGTTTAAGCTCAAACTTAATGTTGTCACTTAACAGCTCAGTACTAACTGATCTCAAGAACTTCTTTTGCACAAACTCAGTATTGTACTGTTCATTTGTACCGCCATCTTTTGGGGCAAGTAACAGTCTTTCCTTTAATTCAATGGCTCTAAAGAGGAAGTTTTGAGGAGACTCATGGTTGTCCTGTGTGATGCTCACCAGTTAGTGGTACAAATATGTGGAACTATTTTCTTTGAATTGGCCCTTAAGGATGGTTCTGAGTTGGGGAAGGGTGAGGTCACTTTTTATCACCAGCATGTCTCGAAGACTCAAACCTGGGCTTATTGCCTTCACCACCGCTTCTATAATCTCGACCTCACTGTGACCTTTGCTAATGCCTCTGTTAATCTGATGCATTAAATTGGTGTATGAGAGTATTTCTTTTTGGCCTTTTTCTCCAATCTGTCCACAAATTTTGAATTCTTTCCTGATAGTCACATCAGGAAGCCTGTTCATAGGTGCAGTCATCGCATGTTGGTGAGCTGATGACTGCTGCGACGATGAGCTGCTCATTTTCCCACTCAGCCGCCTCACTTCTTCTTGCAATGTTTGGTTGTTTAACTGAAGCTGTGAGCATCTCTCTTCTAAACTAACTGCCTTGTCTGCTCCATAACTGTGTTGTGCTGTGCTCATTGCATTTTCCTTTTCTTGACTATCTTCCACGTTTTGTGTTTGCTCAACAAGTTTCAATAGTTTTCTCACATAATGTGTTGCAACTTCATTTTCTTCATTATCAATAACAGTGTCCATATTTTCTTGAATTTTTTTGATTAACGCCCGCCTTGTCATGACACTTTCACTTGGGATTTTAATCTCCACACATATTTGCTTTAGCTGGTCCAGCTGTAAAAGCCATAATGTGTGTGACGCAATCTCTGCTAACTCCTCCAAATCCATTTTCTTTGATGTCACCACACCCGCGGCAGCACGCGCTCACGTCCTCCTCAGTCAGCCATCGTCCATGCGCGTGTCCGTGTTTCCGTGAGCTAGACGCTATTCATCCCAGAGGTGCCTCCAATATTTGTCGAACACTTGGACATAAGAAATCCAGACGTGCGGGGTTTTTTTTTTTTTTAATAGTGATCTCTTTACTGTAACACACAGCACATCAGCAACTATTACAGCACATGTGACGACAAGGGCTGCACATTGTCTACTCTTTAGGAGGCATGAAACTTCACGTTCCTCCGTCACATGCACACCAATTGTTACTTATCTGTATTAACTCAAAATATTGCGTACATGTAATATGATATTGCAAATGTACATTCATACAATACACAGCATATACACTGATATAGGAAACAGCGTCTTTTGCAACTCAACTGGAAATAGATCCATTTTTTCCAAGGATAAGAGTGCATGTAGCCCTAAGCACCCAAGCTAACAGGGTAGCTAGGATCACATTAGCAACATTAGCATCGCGATACAGCACTGAGTAGCTATTACAGCCGTTAACAGCGTTGCTAACGGCAGCTTATCAACTGCTACCATTTCCAGCATAATTAGTTCCTTTACAGGTAACCTAACAGGTCTCAGAGTTTTTATTTTTATTTTTTTCCACTCACCTTTGAATCAATGAGTGGGTCTCTTTAAATTGGTTGTCCGATCAGCCGCAGCCGTCTGCTGATCGCGCTCTCCTAAGGATGGTAATTGACTTGGAATTCAGCTCGGGAATGAAACAGCCATGAGGTCTTTTCAGTCAGGAAGTAGCTTACCGGAAGTGAAGGCGGAGCTCGAGTGCCTGAAGCTTTGGAGCTCAGTGATTGGTCAGCTCCTCACAAAAGGAGCATGGGAATTGTAGTGCAAGCAGTTTTTTTCCTGGGGGAAAATTGCTCTTTTTTCTATCTTTTTATGCATTTTATCACTTGTAGATGGCACTTTTTTCTAAACCTACCTTTTTAACAAACACATATTTATTCGTTGTCATTACTTAACTATTTTTTCTCTTTGTACATAGAAAATGTACTTTGATCAATTAACGTAAATATTTATCTCAAGACTCAATTAATCTTTAAGAAAATCTTTATGCCAAGACTTCGTTCCAAGACCTGGTTACACAATGAACTAACATGCTGGTCTCATGGGTGCAAAAGAGACCCACTCACAAAACAAACATTATAGAAAAAGAGATTGGGTAAACACGATGGTGGTGAAGACTAATTTGGGATGCAGTCAAGCACTTAAGGGCCTGCATGTCTCTGCAGCCTAGCAGGCAAAAATGTAACGCCGACACCAACAGACAAGACTTTCATACAGTGCAGTGAACTCTCAGTGAAGGGCTGCAGGGCACAGGGCAGTGAGACGAGATGAGAGCTCAGGTAGTATGGCTTGCATTAGCTTGTTTGCTTTGTGCTGGTCAGCTTGTGGTAGGAATCAACATTCACACTTGTCGTTGACTTGTCGAGATATAGATAGGCTACTGTGGAACTCAGGTCAAACCAGAAACCTTTGGTACATAAACATTCATTCATTCATTCATTTTCTATGCCGCTTATCCTCATTAGGGTCGCGGGTATGCTGGAGCCAATCCCAGCTGACTTTGGGCGGGAGGCGGGGTACACCCTGGACTGGTCGTCAGTCAATCGCAGGGCACATATAGACAAACAAACATTCACACTCACATTCGTACCTATGGACAATTTAGAGTCATCAATTAACCTAATATGCATGTTTTTGGAATATGGGAGGAAACCGGAAGAGCCCGACAAAAACCACACACGCACGGGGAGAACATGCAAACTCCACACAGAGATGCCCAACGGAGATTCGAACCCTGAATCTCCTGACTGTGAGGCCAATGTGCTACCCACTCGACCACCGTGCGGCGGTACATAAACAAAACAAACATTTTAATGACTATATATGGTGTGGGCTGCCGCACGGTGGCTGACTGGGTAGCACATTGGCCTCACAGTCAGGAGGTTCAGGGTTTGAATCTCTGTTGGGCATCTCTGTGTGGTTTCCTCCCACATTCCAATTGAATGTATGAATGAGGTATGAATGTGATTGTGAGTGATTGTTTGTCTATATGTGCCCTGGGATTGACTGGCGACCAGTCCAGGGTGTACCCCGCCTCCCGCCCAAAGTCAGCTGAGATAGGCTCCAGCATACCCAGTATAGAAAATGAATGAATGGTGTGGACTTAGGTGTGGTTCCCTTAGTACAGTAATTCACTATGATTGTTCCAGGATGTGTCTCAAGAGGTTCTATCAAGTTGACATTGATGACAGTATCAGAAGCGACTTGGGATTCAGTGTCTTTTACAAGGAGACTTAGATAAGGCTAAGGTGGAACTGAGGTCAAACCAGAAACCTTCACACTTGTCGTTTGGTACATACAAAACAAACATTTCAAAGAATATACAGTACTTGGTGTGGACTTTGGTGTGGTTCCCTGAGTGGTCCCAATGGTATTTTTGCCATGACACAAAGGCCTGTGCTGTAAAGAACAAATATAAAGTAAATAGTAGATTGCGCAGCTTTCCTGATTTCCATTATGTGACATATACCATAATGCAATCAGCTGGGTTGAATAAGTAAGTTATTTTTATATTATGTTACATTTACCATCTTATATTTCACAAAAAGCTTCTACAATATACTTTTAAGAGCATCATTGTTAAACACACAGAGGGAGAAATCAGATCAGAGAGACAGCACTAACAACACATTTCCATTACATATTTATAAGTTTGTATGATATTTGCTGCCATTTTAACACTGGCGCGTGTCTTTTGTGTGTGTAGTGTTCACATTTCAGATTAACTGAGCTGACCCTTACCAGAGTTCACTCGCAAGTGGTTTTAGTTCACGCCAGTGTTCACATGAATGCATTCAAACTTGACCTAACAACACATATGAGCAGAGCAAACACACCGGAGTTCATTTGAACTAAACCCTGACAGTAATTTACTATGATTGTTCCAGAATGTGGTTCTATCAAGTTGACATTGATGACAGTATCAGAAGCAACTTAGGATTCAGTGTCTTTCACAAGGAGACTTAGATCAGGCTAAGGTGGAACTTGGGTCAAACCAGAAACCTTGAGATTGCTAGATGGCAACTCTATCTCATGAGCCACATTGCCCACGGAAGCTTATCAATACTGCGGTGGAAGATTACAGTCTGTCATCCCCTAACTGATGCCTTGGTTGGTAAACATGGGAGCTGACTTGAAAAAAGGCAGTGGCAGAGAGAGATAAATGATAAGCCAGTGGCACGTTTGACTCCAAGCGTTGTGTGGTCTCCACAAAGTCAGCAGCATACAACCCCCATAAGCTCAGTCAGGATGAGATGACTGAATGGCAAGTGTGTGTGAGAGAAACAGGCTTGATGGAGCACACGTGCAGACTGTAGACAGGTTGACACTTAAATTAGAGTGGCACAAACCACCCAGGGCATTAGCCTTTGAATTTGGATCAATACATTCATATCTAGAGCTTGTATGAAGGTTAATCGGTTATTCAATGAGACTTCTTTTCCTACTGGGGCTAACAACAGTCAATTCTGAATCTGCACCTTCCCAATGAATTTGGATCAGCTTGTTGTGGCCACAAGTATTAGTTTTCACAAAGCTTGCTGCTTCAGTGTTTTAAGATATTCTTGTCAAATTTTGCCCAAATTGGTATACTGAAGTATAATTACAAGCATCCATACATGTCAAAGGCTTTTATTGACGTTTCACCCAAAACTGAAAAAAACAATTTCTCACTTAATACTTAAAACAAGTATTCACTTAATAAAATATTTTTGTCATTGCTGTCTGCGATAAATAAACTATGAAATAGAAGTGAAATATTATTACACGCCTCCTGAAGGGTTTATACTGGATTTCTTGTTTTATTCTTCTTGATTTTATTCTTCACTTATGTTGGTATTTCCTAAGGGTAATAACGGGGTAGTATGCTTTGGGTACTCGTCGTAGTCATACAAATAAATACTGTTAAACTATATTTATGAAATGTGTTGCTGTTTAGTAATACTTAATCATACTTAGTCCTATCATTGTATTATATTTAAAATAGACCTCTCACTTTGTTCTGTTTAAATCTTTTATGGTTGTATTATTTCCTGTGGGAATCTGTACCAGGGACAACGGAATGTTTTATGGCAGAGGATTGATCTGGAAGACCGATTCTTATCAGTACCGCCAATAGAATACAGTCACATACTGTAGCTATAAGAAAATAGTGTCACCATATGTTTAAATGCATGTTTGCTATACATATTTAATACACTTAGAGATAGAATACACACACATAGTGTAATATTAATAGTTTTATAGTAAACTTATAATTTTAATGCAAAGGTCACACAGAGTTCATAGTTGTTAGTGACAGATTGATGGTAGAAAGTGGGGGTTTGGAATGTTTTCTCCGAAACACTCCCAGGAAAGGAGATAGGGTGTTCCCGTGGTTAATGGATGTCCAGCCAAGGTGAACGTACAGGTCAACACAGAGGGCAAGGAAGGAGTCACACAAGCCCCCACCAAGCATGTCATCATGGGATGCCACCCAAGAACAGCAGTCCTCGCATGCAAAGAAACCAACCAGACATCAACCAACCGGCACCGCCCAAGAACATCTGATTGGTCCCCCAGGATTCGAAGTGAATGGCGCTGTCTTCTCCCATTGGCTATCGATCAACCTACATTTGCATCAAAAATGTATAAAAGCCGGGCAGGGATAGATAGCTGTGCTTTTTCGTCTGACTCTGTATAAAGACCAACATAGGTGTAGGCCTATAAGGAACGACATTAAGCCCGGAGCTCCGTTGTATTAGGTTTGTTTGTTAGGAATAAATCCTAACCTTATATATCATTGTAGTAACATAGTCTTCTTCCTCCAACTCGACACCCATCGGATTTGTGGGCCTAAAGATCAGGAGGCCGCAAATTCAACACCCCCCAGCAAGTTTTGTGAACTGACGCCATCTTGGCTGTGACATCCCTGCCATACTACGGTCCATGCAGCCATGGACTCACAGCAAAGCCAAGTGATATATTTGCTAATCTAATGATTACTATGACGTAGCACACACACAAAAATGGTGTCTTTAACTGTCAGTATATAACACTGACAGCTGCAAAATAAAAGACCAGTTAGCGCTTGAATGAAACCTCATAATATAACTCTAAGATTCATAGAATAGGTCTAAAACAAAAGAAAATATGGATTTTCTTAATAAACTGACAGATGGGATGCAAAACAGGCTAGCTAGACGAGTGAATTTAATCTGTTTTGCTAGCAATTCACATCGACAACACCAGCTTTTTGCATTCTGCATCGAGCTGAAGCAATTTGTCAAGAGAAGCCGCGTTATTATTCTAAGATGTGTATTGACGCTGCAACCAAAGACGACCTTTTGGATTTATTGTATCACCTTCCAACAGATAGCACATTAGCCGCCTAGCAAAACAAGGCAAATCGGAATTAGCATCGGATTAGCCGCCAGCACTAGGCTAGCTACTGTGGAGCATATTAGCAGAGAAACACGTGAATTGACTTACTGCCCCCTCGGTACCATTTTCCACCATTGAATGCTTGTGGTTTTTTGACTTTTTTTTTCCATCTGCAGGGCAGTATTGATTCATTTCTCCCGCAAAGTTTGTGTCCTCAGAAGTGAGGGGAAAGGCAAGAAAATGTCCACCAAGAGAAGCAACAGAGCATCTCAGTGTCTTTAAAGAAAGCCACTGAAACTAAGTGTTAGCTTAGAAAACATCTGTATGTTTATTTAGTACATTTTGTGTCAGCTCTTGTTCGAAAGAAGCGAACCAAGACAGGAACCTGCGAGATTGCAGCTGCCGCTTCTCCGGACGGCAACTTTGACGCCCTCATCAACGCCAAGATGGAGGCAGACGGTGTGTGCAGTTTCAAGTGTAAAGCCTCGGACAGCTCAGACAGCAATATTGCCTCAGTCACAAAATACCAGAGGTAACATGAGTAGACTACAACCTGCAAAATGTTTGTGTTTCAATTTGCACACTTATCTACTTAAACATGTATTTACACTGTAAAGTATACTTTGTTCCCGAAGACACCGATTTTGACATTTTAGTTTTGTTCCAATCTATTACTGTTGTTTTACACTTATCGGAAATTACGATGTTAATATTTATGAGCATCCTCTTTTTCTTTCCATTGTAATTGTGAATTACAAACACAAGAGTTAGTCCCTCTTCTTCCGCAACCTAACCAAGATGGCTATGATTGCGGGTGGTTAAACTCCATGACTGCACACTCACCGTGTAGTGTTTGTTGAGTGTAACATTTTCAGATGTTGTACTCAACTGATGATAGTACAGCATTTTACCATACTTCTCAGTGGAATGCACTTATGCACTGTAATTCTAGACAGTCTCCTTTTAGCTGCAGCAGTCTGTTTCCTTTCTGCCCTCCTGTTGGATAAAAATGAAAAAGTTCATACTAGAGACCTATTGTTTCTTGGTGGTATGGTTTGTGTCGACCAAAAATTGTTAATTACAGTAACTGATTAGGAGTTTATTGTTTTGCCCATATTACCTTCAGTGACAGCTGCTCAACCTGGTAAATGTTTGTGCTTTTATGTACATGTCTGTGGAGATGAAGCAATGCCTCATGCTTGCATGAGAATAAGCAAGGAGGGCTTCCTGTGGCAGTGGCACTAAAGACAAAGACACTAAAGACAAGGTGAATGGAGTCTTTTTTTTATTTGAAGACGCTTAATCCATCTCCTCAAGTGTTTCAGCTAAAACCTTCAACACAACAAGTGGGCATAATATAAACAGATATTCACCCGGTACTGGAGCATAGTAACTGGGAATACATTATAGTGAAGTGAAATAGTGAAATAACAACATTAACATGTCATGAGCACTTTTTAAGTTTAGGTAAAGAGTAGAGCTGTCAATCCATTAAAATATTCATTTGTGATTAATCACATTTTTTCCCATATTTAACACATAATTCATCACATTTAACTGTCTACATTAAGTAGGGATGGAAGTCTCCTTGTGGTAAACAAATTGATACACATATACAGTAGTAAATAATAGCAGTCCAATGTGACTAACCGGATTAATCACTGATATTAGTATATTTTCATTGCTACATGGCAAACAAGTTACCAGTAGGTGCAGTAGATTCTTAGAAAACAAACAATACCCAGCATTCAGTGATCAATTTTGGGGAAAAAACAGGTGTGAATCAGGTAACCCCTATTTTAGGATGAAACCAGCGCTTGTTGAACATTTCTCTTTAAATGCAGTGGCAGTGTTTAAACAGCCTACTTTCATTAAAAAAAATGATTGGAAAGGGGAAAACCTAAGAAGAGGTGCAAGAATGGCAAAGCTCCAGGATGATCAAATACAGTCTGGAGTTACTCAAAGTACTGTGTCAGTTAGAAGACATCTGTGTGAAGCTAATTTATTTACAAAAATCGCCCACAAAGTCCCTCTGAAAAAAAATAGACAAGTGCAGAAGAGGTTACATTTTGCCAAAGAACACATCGACTAGCCTAAAGAGAAATGGTTGAGAAAAGAGATTTATTGCTTTACAATAGTCATCTGTAACAAGTCGTATCTTTTTTGGAGGTGCAAGTCTGTGGAGGCAGATTTTGAGCCTTATTAAAGTGCAATAACTACTAGTGTGCTCAGTCACATCGCTGTGCTCTCTCACTCCCTGGACACTTCTGCATGATGCTCACTCAACCTTTTTGCTAGCACGGCGAGGCATTTTGGTTGTACATTTGCTGGTATCTCTGGTTGGGTTTTGGGCTCTTGGCTGGAGCTTGAAGGTTGCTGCCTGGAGGGCAGTGAGGCGTACAGGCGGGTTCAATGGTCAAAATGTGTGCCTGTTGGTCTCTCTCTAGGAGGTGGGGGCATTGATGTAGTAATTGATTATTTTTCTAATATTCTCCCGATCAACCGTCAAAGTCCCAAAGATTGACTCACAATCGACGGGTTGGTGACCCCTGCCTAGGAAAGCAAAAGTTAGGAAAGCTTAATATGTAGCAACCAACACTGTCTGTGAGTACACATAATTTTATGTCGTTTTGTTTATATTTACTTTGCTGGCAAAACGCCTCACTAATCTTCGACTGTAGAGGCAATTTAACCATAATCTGGTTGCAGAAATGTGGGATAGAAGAAAGTGAGATATGCTCTGACATACGTTACCATGGAGATTTATTCTGTGGTGTTAGCCTGCTCCAGACCAGGCTAAGATCCAGGATTTATTTCATCTCACATATCTCGTATATCACATATCAGCAGTCAACATAAATAAAAACCAATTAATTATTATCACTTTCAACTACACCCACTGTCATTTGTCATCATTAATTTCAATCACTGTAGATTATTTAGATTATGTTGCAATCAGTAGATCATTGATTAGATCATTTACACAATCTATATATAAAATGCACACCTCAAATAAACAAGACAAAAGAGTTATACGGTCTGATGGAGTTACATTTACACAATCTGAATCCTACTTGTGTGCAACGTGCCCCTGGACAGGATGGTTGTGTGTGAGGTGCCCATGCAAGCTGCTCATATTCCTCTTCTTCGTCGCCACAGCTATCCAGCAAATGCAACATATCAGCTTGTGTTTGACTATTGAATCATTCTACTATTTTTAAAAATTAATTCAAAGTAAGCTGTCATGCTTAATGTTTCTTTAAATTAAGGTATCAATTTCAATGGCTTATTACAAAATGCTTAAAATTGTTAATTTTTTTCCCACAAAAAAGTTAAAAACATTTGGTAATACATTTTGCAATATGTAACAAGTTATTACAAAATGCTTACAAGAAATTTGGTTTCACTGGTTTCACTTTCTTTCAAACCCCTTTCAACCCCTTTCTTTACACCATATACCCCCTTGGTAATATCTTCCAAAGCTTCAATATTCCTCCATAAACTTCAACTGATCCAGAACTCTGCTGTTGTCTCATTTCATCACATCACTCCCATCCCCATCCCACAACAACTTCACTGGCTGCCAGTCAAACAGGCAATAGACTACAAACTCCTATATACCTACAAGGCCATACACAACCTCAGCCCTCCGCATCTGACTGGCCTCCTCCACATTGCCACTCCAGCCACAATGGGGAGCAGAGCTTTGAGCCACTCTTCTCCCAGACTCTGGAACCCATAAACCATCTGACATCAGAAATATTGACTCACTCCCCATCTTAATATTCAGACTCAAAACCCATTTGGCTAAGACTGCATACTCACTTTGACTCGTTTATGTTATTTTTATCCTTTGTTGTTTTGCCTGTATCATGTGTCTTGAGTTTTTAGAAAGGCACTTAAAATGAAATGTAATATTATCATTGTTATAAGAATACAGCAATTATTACAAAATGTAGCACAAATATTACATAATGTGGTGCTGCATAGCAAATGTCTTTAAAAAAAAACGTTTTTACACTTGTTCTGGAAGTGTTGTTTTTCAAAAAATGTGTTGACCCTTGTTGTGGGCTCCTCTATAATAATATATCTATAATAATTTGCACATTTGTATTTTGTGGCGTAGAATATGTATATAAATGTAATATAGAATATACAGTAATGTAAAAATGTGTTAATCGCCATATATTCCATCAATTCCAAATTTTTGTTGTCATATTTATAGTGATTTTTGGCCTGTACACTAGCCTCATATACAAAGGTTTGTGAAAATTAGTTATGTAAACCAGGGAAACAATCAAACAAAATAACTCTGAATTCAGTTGTAGGTTATCAAACAAACCTTGACCTTGTTTCCCTCACTGTGTGTCTTTCAATACAATTCCACATCAACATAAATAAAGAGCGATTAAAATGTGTTTATGTTTGGAAAAGAGCACACACTTCAACTAAAAGACTGTATGTAGGCAATGGGGACTGATAAAAGGGAGCGCAGCGGGCAAAAAAAAAAAAAGAAAAAGGTCAATTCACATGAACAAAAGAGTATATGTACTTTAACTTACCCTAACGTAGTCAATGTCATTGTGTGTGCAGTGAGCTACACTGCCTGTAAACATAATACGATAAATGAAACTTGCGAGGGTATAAAGATTTGTGACAGACATACACCACACACCAAGCAGTTTGTTTGCACAACAAAACAAACAGTGTGGAGAAATACTGCACTTCAATATTATGCAATGTTTGCAATCGCTTAGCTGGTGCTTATTTGCACTGCTCCAGCACAAATGCCAAAGTTGTCTTGTGCAGAGCGGTGCACATTTAACAAGGTCTCCTCCCACCTTTTCCTCCATATCATGGTGTTCCACTTCCTCAGCACGCAAAGACACGTGCACAATCATGGCAGAGCTGCACTGCCACACAAATAAATTACTGTACATAATAGCACCTGATTTCTGGCTGCTATAACCATATACACTGTTTTTTGCTTTTTAATAATGCTATAATAGTTTTTACCTGAGACAACTCCAGGGAGAGGAAAAACAATTCCAGCCTCCCACAAGCCCTGTGGTTTAATCCCATCCAGTATCCTTGGGAAATAATGCCTCCTCTAATAATTCCTTTGGTCTTTGGGCCAAACATCGATGCCTTTTTTGTGTTGGCTTGGGCCATTAGTTCTGACACGTGTATAATTGATTATCATATTAACACCAAAAATTATTCAGCTCATTTTTTACTGATGTGGAGCAGGTGGATAATGGCTTTGAAGCAGTTGAATCCATACCTCATTCTGTTTGCTTTGGTTGAACATACACTTCTGGGAACACGGGACTTGGAAATATTGCTTGTTTTTGTTGTTAGTTGTGATATTCCATTGATGTGGAACCACTAATGACCTCTGGGACATTGGTTGACCTCCCATTTGTTCAAAACTTGAACCATTCTTTCCCAAATGTAAATAATGGAGAAACAAATAATGTGTTAAAGTATCACAGTCACCATCACCAAACCTTTATTCTCTAAATAAGTAATGTTTGAAGTACATTATTTTCTCGACTATAAGTAGCACTTTTTTTTATAGTTTGGCTCGTCCTCCTTAGAGTCAGGCATAATGTGAGGCTCTACATTGAGATTCTGTGTGGTACACTTGCATGACATCACAGTTTAAATTCTGAAGTTTTTTGCAACTCCAAACTTTTGTTCGACTTTTGGTGGATAATAAACATTTCATTAACAGCAATGCACTATTTGGCTGCACCAAGCAAAAGGGCTGTGGATTCAGTGTAGTTTGTAGTCGAAAGAAGAACAACATGATCCTAGTTATGGCAAATATCATCCATGCAAATCTCCACGATGGTACAACTGCTGTATTATTATTTTCATTATAACACTGGTATTGAAAGAGGAGTTCACATTCAGACAGAGATTCTCACACACAGAAGCTACCCAATAATTGATGAGACCAAATACTCATTACTACTCAATACTCCTTACAGTGCATAGTTAGCCTCATTGTAGTGTACAAAAGCAGGCAGCTTTGTTGCACAGCACTGAATGGTTTACTCCTGAAGGGAAAAACAAAAGGAAGCTGTGACACAGTTGAATAAATAAGCAAGACACAAATTACACCAATGGCTGAGAGACAATTGAAACTGCAGTGCCAGGCCATCACTCCTTGACCTTATCTAAAAAACGAATTGCTTTGGAGAGTTACAAATGTGTCCATAAACTTGGCTCATACATGTACAGTGCCCTGTTTGGACTTGGTCTTGAACTTCTCAATCTTATTACCTGATTTTTTAGATTTATTGGTTTAAAATGAGACATTATGGGTACTGTTTAGGGAAGGCCGTCTTTTGCTCCAGAACTTTGTGCCCAAATGCATCGAACACCTTCGGGGTAAACTAGAACTAGAACTTTTTAAATTAAAAAAACATCTCACACCCTCCCTCCAACATCCTGTAGAACTGTTTCCATCATTGTGACATCTGCTACAAAGGACGGACCAGTTCTACATAAATAATAGTATTTATTTACGTAATACAGTAGTGATGTGCAGAACGATATGGTAATATTGATACTTCCGATGGAAGCTCCTCATGCTCTGAATTTCATCCTCAAGTCAAAATATCGATACCTGCTAAAGTGCATAAAAAACAGGTGGTCAAAAAGTGTGGCAAAAACACAAAGAAACATCTTACTTGAACAATGAAGAGGAACTAGAAGGTGGTCAATCTGGTGAACGTCTTCTCCACTTGGTGGGCTTTAAAGGATGCCTTCAAGGATTATTTTAATTATTTTATTGTTTAAAATACCGTTTTCAGATATTTTACATGATGTTGTCATCTGTTCTGTTGTATATTAAATTAGAATTAATGTATTTAAATGATTACTTTATTAAATTAATACATTAATCTCACAAGACAATTTTAAACAGTTGTATATTTCACTTCACTACAATATAGTTGTCCCTTTTATAAATTTTATAAAATTTATAAATGATTGCTTTTTCATGGCTGACTATGGCCTGTTAGTAGTCAAAAACTATTTAAATTGGTATGTTTTGGGCTTCTTACTTTATTTAATTACTTCAGCAATCTCATAGCCTGCGCATAAGCGGCACTCAATGTGCTTTTTTTTTCAATATGTCATGTTGCACTCTAAATCCACGGTTGACTCAATGCAGTGAAAGTTAAGATAATGTGATATATGGTAATATATTATAAAAGTAACATTACTGACTCTTAGTGACCAGAATTCTATATATGACTTCCATCCATCCATCCATTTTCCTCCGCTTATCCGGGTCCGGGTTGCGGGGGCAGGGTAGGGTAGGGAAGTCCAGACTTCCCGGTCTCCGGCGACCTCTTCCAGCTCCACCGAGAGGACACCAAGGCGTTCCCAGACCAGCTGTGAGACATAGTCCCTCCAGCGTGTCCTAGGTCTTCCCGGGGGCCTTCTCCCGACTGGGCATGCCCGAAACACCTCACCAGAGAGGCGCCCGGGAGGCATCCGGACTAGATGCCCGAGCCACCTCAACTGGCTTCTCTCGATGTAAGGAGCAGCGGCTCTACTCTGAGCTCCTCCCGGATGGCCGAGCTCCTCACCCTATCTCTTAGGGTGAGTCCAGCCACCCTACAAAGGAAACTCATTTCCGCCGCTTGTATCCGCGATCTCATTCTTTCGGTCATGACTCATAACTCATGACCCTAGGTGAGGGTGGGAACGTAGATCGATCGGTAAACAGAGAGCTTTGCCTTCCGGCTCAGCTCTCCCTTCACCACGACGGTCCGGTACAGTGACCGCATTACTGCAAATGCTGCACCGATCCGTCTGTCGATCTCACGCTTCCAGCTTCCCTCACTCGTGAACAAGAACCCGAGACACTTGAACTCCTCCACTTGAGGCAAGACCTCACTCCCAACCCGGAGGGTACAGTCCACCCGTTTCCGACTGAGAACCATGGCCTCGGATTTGGAGGTGCTGAGTTTCATCCCAAAAACTTCACACTCAGCTGCAAACCGCTCCAGTAAACGCTGAAGGTCACAGCCTGATGAGGCCATAAGGACCACATCATCTGCAAATAGCAGAGAAGAGATCCTAAGGTCACCAAGCTGGACTCCCTCAACACCTTGACTGCACCTAGATATTCTGTCCATGAAGATTATGAACAGAATCGGTGACAAAGGGCAGCCTTGGCGGAGGCCAACGTTCACCGGAAACAAGCTCGACTTACTGCTGGCAATGCAAACCAGGGTCCTGCTTCGATTGTACAAGGACTGAATGGCTCGTAGTAGCGGACCACCAATCCCGTACTCCCGGAGCACCCCCCACAGGACAGCTCGAGGGACACGGTCGAATGCCTTTCCCAGGTCTACAAAGCACATGTAGACCAGTTGGGCAAACTCACACATACCCTCCAGTACCCTTGCAAGGGTGTAGAGCTGGTCCAATGTTCCGCGACCGGGACGAAAACCACATTGCAGCTCCAGTAACCGAGGTTCGACTACTGGTCGTGCCCTTCTCTCCAGCACCCTGGAGTAGACTTTCCTAGGAAGGCTGAGGACTGTGATCCCCCTATAGTTGGAACACACCCTCCGGTCACTTTAAAAAAAAAATGGGGACCACCACCCTGGTCTGCCACTCCAGAGCTACTGTTCCCGACTTCCATGCAATGTTTTAGAGGCGTGTCAACCAACACAGGGCTCCAACATCCAGAGCCTTGAGAAACTCAGAGCGGAACTCGTCTACCCCCGGAGTACTCCCACTGGGGAGTCATTTAACTACCCCAATTACCTCAGCCACGGTGATAGAACTGTCCACGTACGTATCCTCAGACTCTGCTTCCTCTATGGAAGGCATGTCAGTGGGATTGAGAAGGGTCTCGAAGTTTTCCTTCCACCGACCAACTATCTCCAGTCGAGGTCAGCAAGCCCCCGTTCGCACTGTAAACAGTGTGAACTGGGGGCTGCTGGGGGAGGTGTCGGACGGTTTGCAAACCTGGCGAGGTTCTCTTAGAGTCATGCTCCATAGCCTCACCGAACTCCTCCCACACCCGGGTTTTAGCCTCGACCTCCGCTGAAGCCGCGTGCCGCTTGGCCTGCCGGTACCTGTCAGCTGCTTCGGGAGTCCCGCAAGCCATCCATGCTTGATAGGACTCCTTTTTCAGCTTGACAGCAGCCCTAACACCCGGTGTCCACCATCGGGTTCGGGGCTTGCCACTACGACTGGCACCGACCACCGTGCGGCCACAACTAGAACTGGCTGCCTCAGCAATAGAGGCACGGAATACAGCCCATTTGGACTCAATATCCCGGTCCTCCCTCGAGATGCAGGCGAAGAGTTGAAGACTCGACGAACGGGAGACTCTGCCAGACGTTCCCAGCACACCCTCACTACGCGTTTGGGTCTGCCAGGTCTGTCCGGCATCCTTCCCCGTCATCTAATCCAACTCATCACCAGGTGGTGGTCAGTTGACAGCTCAGCCCCTCTCTTCACCCGCGTGCCCAGAACATGCGGACGCAGGTCTGATGATACGACCACAAAGTCGATGATAGACCTGCGACCTAGGGTGTTCTGGTGCCAAGTGCACTTATGGACATCCTTATGTTCGAACATGGTGTTTGTTATGGACAAACTGTAATTCGCACAGAAGTCCAGCAACAACACACCGCACAGGTTCAGGTCAGGGAGGCCGTTCCTCCCAACCACGCCCCTCCAAGTCACACTGTCATTGCCCACATGGGTGTTGAAGACTCCCAGCAGAACTATGGAGTCACCAGCTGGAGTGCTCTCCAGAACCCCTCTGATAGACTCCAAGAAGGCTGGGTACTCTGAACTGCCGTTCGGCGCATACGCACAAACCACAGTCAGGACCCTTTCCCCAGCCCTAAGGCGTAGGGAAATAACCCTCTCGTTTACTGGGGATGACTCCAACACAGAGGCACCAAGCCGGGGGGCTAACAATAAGCCCACACCAGCTCGCCGCCTCGCCCCCGCGGCAACTCCAGAAAAGAACAAGGTCCAGCCCCTCTCAAGGAATTTGGTTCCAGAGCCCAAACTGTGGGTTGAGGTGAGTCCGACTATATCTAGTCGGAATCTCTCCGCCTCTTCCACAAGCTCGGGCTCCTTCCCCACCAGAGAAGTGACATTGCATGTCCCAAGAAGGATATTTGGCAGCCGAAGACCAGGTCGCCCGGACACCCGCCCTCGACCACTGCCCAAATCACACCGCACCGGACCCTTATGCTTGGCCCTGCAGGTGGTGGGTCTGCGGGGGTTATATATGACTTGTCTTGCAGTATTTTTTTACTAATAATCGGCCCTAGTCAACCACAAAGCAGTGATCATTTAATAATTAATTTGAAAAGTGGTACAAAGCATTTTTTGAAACCATTGGTTCATGCATATAACTGTACCAGAAGTCATACAACCGGGTACCCACCTTATGAACTGATGCTTGGATGACAGCCGACTCTCCCAGTCGACCTCATTATGGGAATCAGTCCTCACCCTGAAACCCATAAAAGTCGTTCAGATTATGTTAAAAATTTACATCTTGAAGAGAGTTACAACCAGGTCGCAGAGACTCCGAGGAAAGTGGGAGAGAAGAACAAGGCACAATTTGATGCAAGGTCCGAACTGTTGAATCTTTTGAAGGAGATCGGGTCTTAATTAAATTGTACAGGAAAACACAAGTTGGAGCGGCCTGTTCCTTGTTGTAAAAAGTGAGCGCATGCAAAAAATAAAGCAGATGAAAGCCGACTTGTTAAAATACAGTATATTTTGGATATTTGACAAATACATCAAAGCGTTAAACCAAACCAAGTCATTTCAAGTCAATTAGGTCAAGTCCGAGTTAAGTCTAAAGTCAAGAACATCAAGTCAAAGTCAATCGAGTCTTTTTGGAACATTTGTCAATCAGGTCACAAATCCTAAAAATTGCGATTGAGCCTGACTCGAGTCAAGTTATGTGACTCGAGTCTCCCATATCTGGTGTCAGGGCCAAGAGGAAACGACCAGCGTCTCCCAGCTGCAGTCCATCAGCTTAAGTACTACCGCTCCGCCCAGCTCAGGTGCGCTCAGTTGCCCCACCTCCAGGCGGGAACAGGACTCCTGGAGAGAGAAAGAGAACACCCACAGGCTAGAAAACAGAGGCAGATAAAGGGGAAATACGTAGGATCTGACATGCATGTCAGACTGGCTGTCCTGCACATTCAATCAGGTGGCACATGTCATAGTGAGGATGGATGATGTCTGACTTTGTTCTTTTTTTTAAAGTCATGCAATTGACCCACATTATGTTTAAGATACAACAACAAGGAATGTCCTATTGTTAAACGTATCTATCGAGTGTTGAATCAGAGCAACTGGACTTGCTTAGTTTTGAACTGCCATGTCCTGAAAAATATTTACACACACACACACACACACACAGCTGGTATAGGCTCCAGCACACTTCTGCGACCCTAGTGAGGATAAGTGACATAAAAAAAGCATGGATGGATGGAATAGTCCCACATTAACAATTGTTGCTGAACTGCTCATAAAACTTGGTTTGTGCTAGCACACCGTATTTTTGTTGTTGTTTTGGGGGTTTGTTTTGCACTACTTCCTGTCCTTAATGTCTTTTCATTAAATGGACTGCAACTGTCTCGAAATACACCCGAGCCCTGAGAAAAGGGTTCTGCGTATGTGTGTTACCTGTGGTGCAGCTTACATGCTCAGAGCAGGAGGAGGGTGGGATACAGTGGTTGGAACGCATCAAAAGTAAAAAAATAAACGTGATTTCTCTAAATAAATAAGATGTTTGAGAAGTTTAGGTAAAAAAAGTCTGCAATTTGGGACGGCACGTATCATTATGATGTTGATGTGTTAAAACAAGGACTATTCCTTTATTTGTAACACCCAGATTAGAGTCCAACATGCAAAATCCTCAACAGTCCTCATCTTAAAGCAGGTATATAATGTACTGTATTTTTAAGCATAAGTAGAAGGTTTTTTATTTTGTAAAATTACGGCTTTTTTTTCAGAAAATATGTGCCCTTACAATCATAATATTACTACTTTAAAATTAAGAATGTTTCTCTCACAATATTGCTACTTTAGTCTGAGAAAGTTATGTTTTTTTCTCATAATAGAGTTTTTTATTCTTATTCAATGACGGCGTTTTTCATGAAACATTGCTGGAACATTACAACTTTTTTTCATGAAATTTTGCATAATTATAACTTTTTCTTGTATTATGCCTTGATCTCATAAAATGCTTTTTCTCTCACCACTTTTGTGTCAGAAAAGGACATAATCTCCTAATATTTGGATGTTATACGTTATATACATTACAAATGTTTCTTGTAAAATTGCTTCTTAAATCATCCCATCTCCTTATGCTTTGTAAAAGATAAGTGTTGTTGTTATATTACCTCTGTATTTTTGTAAAATTAAGCTTTTGACAAATGTACTACTTTTAGTCACAGAAAATCTAAAGTTTTTCCTGTAATATTGACACTTTATTGGTATTAAACTTATTTAATGCAAAATTACTACTATCTCATATAAAAGTACATACTGTATATATTTTAGGGCTGTCAAAAATAGCATGTTAATGTAGGTAACTAATTTATTTCATTAATTACATACATTTTTTTAGCGTAATTAACATAGCATGCATGCTATGTCAAGCCACCCCTCTCTGCTGTGACACCAGACAGGGGCACAATAGGGCCCCCACATAGCCTATGATGCTCTTTTATAACTTTAACCTGACCTGAGTCAGCAGTGCAATTCCAACTCCATATGTATCTCTAACTCAAAATCATGTCTCTGGTCCTCCTCGGAACGACACTTCCTCATTGTCAATTGACTACAGCAGGGTGCATTTAAGGACATCAACAGCAAAACATTACAGTATCTTTATCATGTGTGTATGTTTGGTATAAATAAACAAAAGAACAAAGAAAAAAGTGTGTTGATATTCTTATCACTCACGAGCATAAATGACTGGTCGAAAAAGATGTGCTAATGAGAGCAATAATTCTTATAAGAGGGCAGCTAGGCATACATACTGTAGTTACCATATGCCCAGCACCACTGGGAGCCAAGGCCCGCCGAAAGTACGGTGACGCACGAGACACGCACACACTGCAGGACACCTGGCACTCAGCACTTAATTCATGCAAATGCACCAATAGCAGCATCCTTGCACTGTACCTGAATATAGCACCATCCTCTCTAACACTGTGCGTATTGTTTCTAATTCAATCATGGGTAACACTAAAGACTAATATCTGCACAATCTCATGTTGGGAAAGGTAACACACATCTCTCCCCAGGGAATTTGCCTGACAGAGTGAGATAGATGTTAAAAAAAAGAGTCACAGGACGAAAGATATACAGTATACGGAAAAAAGAGAGTCAAAGATAGACATAACAAAAAAAGGGAGGACGAGAAAGCAGCACATTATCTCAGTGTATAGAGTCCTTGGAGGAACATTGTGTTTGTAGAGTGATACCTATCAGCTCCCTTGCTGTCTCAGGTGGTATTACTGCACAGTGATGTACTTTACTCAGATAAAACATCCCTGCATCCCCGACAGAGAGATTCAGGCAGATAGCAGCAAGGTGAAAGGGACAGGCAGGGAGACGTAGGAATCAATTCCTTCTTACGAATACATTTTATTGCATAATGGAGAAACAAATCATTATATGACAAACAAACTCACCAGTGCAGAAGTGTTGAAGCCATTCCATACATTTTCTATAAACAAATATTTTGTCAACGCAAGGCATTTTGGAATGTGAGCAAAAACATGCAAGCTGCTTGTCACTTTGACTGATATCCCAGACAATGCTGCTGAATGGATGATTCACACTGCGGCGTGTCTGCCTGTCTCCCTGCCTGCATGTTTCAGTCGGTCGTGATGCCTCCCGAGGCGCTGACTGACTAACTAGTGATTAACATCAACATCGGCTTTGCAACAGAGGCAAAGTCGCGCTTACCCATGGATCTGGACCTTGAGATATGATCAAAACAGATTTAAGTCTTTTAGTCTGTTAGGTCTGTTAGTACGCTATGGTTAAAACATGACTCAGAACACACCTTTGATCCATCAATTTTCTACAAGACATACATGACCCTGTACAGGAGAAAAGGAAAGTTGGGGATGACCCTTGCTGACTTAGCGGTGAGAAACTGGGTACACAATGGACAGATATCATGTCAATAACAGCACAGACACGTACTGTATAGACAGACAATCATATACTATAATTGACAATTTAGGGGTTACACAACACTACTCTAAAAGGACAATGGAAAATACAGTGTTGCTTAAATTCTTTTCATTCATTCATTAATTTTCTATACCGCTTATCCTCATTAGTGGCGCGGTATGCTGGAGCCTATCCCAGCTGACTTTGGGCTGGAGGCAGGGTACACCCTGGACTGGTCGCCAGTCAATCACAGGGCAGCTTCCATCCTTTTCCACAAAATAATGGCCAGTTTTTTAGTGAAGAGGAGTTATTTTTCTTTCACTAAATTGTTGTGTAAACCAAACCCCTGTTCAGTTAAGATAAGCTAGAATAAGCAGGGGAAGATACAAAGTACTTGGAGCACCAATGGAAAAATATACATCAAGCTACATGGAGGTCCAGGAGAAGCGGTGCTGATATCAACGATCTGGATACATACTAAACATCATATAATCATGAGGATAAAGAATGATATAACGCACAAAACAGTAAGAAGGATTACATTCAATAACACGAACATTAATATCAGCGTGGAAAGGGCACTTTGAACAAAGTATTACAATCAGGAGTTCATGTACTTACATTTAATGACACTCACAGTACAACACAAAGACGGCAAGATGTTGATCCGGAAATCAACAGGGGAAGAGAGATGGAAAAAGGAGGAAAAAAAAAAAAGAAAAATAGCATAAAGGCATGTATATATATGTATGTAATGTACAGTATATACAGTATGTGTATGTATGTACGGAATACATATGAAAGTATGTAGGCATGTATGTATTAGCAAATCATGTGAGAAGGGGGAAGGATTAAATAAGCTCTGCTTCTTCCTACTCCTTTTCAAACATATAGAACCGAGGAATGTAACATGAATAATTCATTGTACAATGTACGCATGTTCAAAACAAATTAGACCAAAACAAACAAAGCTAGGATTATCAGACTGCTGGAAGATGCCATGCAAATGCAGGGAGAACAAGCAAACTCCATACTTATACTAAATATGAATGAGTCAATAATACCCTCATTAAAATAGAGGGTATTGTTTTGTCTTTCTCCAGGTTGTTTCTCATCCAGCATTCCTCTAATGCTTTTTTTTTAAATTTTGTTTTCTATTTTAATAAGCTCATACACCTTACCTCATTCCAGATACCCTACTTCCTGCCTTTATGTAACTCACCTTTTTGATTTTTTTTTTTAGTCTGCAAGCTCTCCCATTTCCATGTATTCTTGTTTCCAGGTCAACCTTGTTAGCATTTTTTGAGTGTTTTGATCTCCTTGCTGTCTGATATTTGCATGGACATGCATGTTTCTGACACCATGGTTTTGCCTGATCTGAGCCTTTACTAATCCGTTTTACTTCCCGACTTTCAAAGAGATGGTAAAAGTGTTCTTTTTTTCGACTGCATTTTTATAGCTAATACAGTTTGACCTACCCTGTAGAGGCTGGTCCTTCTTTTGGGATGAGTGGAAAACAAATCACAAAAAAGGAAAATAAAGAGCAATTAACTAAAGCTGATGTCTTGCATGATGTCATGTATATTTGAATTTCAACTCTGAAGCTCTGTGTGGATTTTGAGGTAAAGTATGTTTTTTTTCAAAATCTTGGTTAAAATCTGCTATGTTCAGAAGGGTAGGTCAATTCCGATTTTTTTGCTCTTACGCGCACTGTATCAGATTTTTTTATGTCAGTGTGAACAGCACAATTCCGATTTTTCAAATGCAACTCAGGTCTCATTCGTTTGTGGATATAAATCGGATATGTATGCGATGTGACTGCAATGTGAACACTCAGGTGGTATATATCCGACATTTACGTCATGGAAAGGCGTGTATTGCCGTGCTTACCGAGACTTTAAGGTAGGCAGTCATACAAAGGCGGAGTTTATCGTGCAAAACTTAGATAAATGTACTCACTGATTTAGGCAGAAGTTCTTCTCATGCGAAAATTATTTTTATAAGATGCCAAAGCAGATCTCTGCAATGTTTTGTCACTCCACCCACATGCACCTTGGAGCAGACGTGGCAACAAGTTTTTCTATAAACTTCCATACCAAAATTCTTGCCCTCTTTCTTCTTCATCTTCTACATGGAATCATTTGATTGAGAAAATATTGACTACCGTTGCAAAAAAAAATCCCTGAAATTGCCATAAACAGGCTAAGGAGAGCATGCCAGTAATGTGCGGATTGATACTGAAATGTCGACATCGCCAATACCAGCTCTTCTTGATCTAAAGTCAATTCTGGAATCAAAATAGTGATACTTTTGATACTTCAGGTATATCAAATTGTCCTTTGTTTTTTCTGATGTTGTATTTTAGCTTGGTTATACTGTAAATCACCCCACTACCTCAATATACTTGACGGTTTAAAATGAATCAATAAATGACAATGATGTCTTTTATTGTTTATTCTATTATTTGAAATACTGTACACTACTTTTAAAAATTTACCAGACACATTAGATGAATTTGCACATAATTTTTAATTGCCAATACCAGCCTGAATTTTACCCAGTATCGAATCAGAAATGATGTCAATAGTATCGCCTGTCACTGGAGCGCACACCGCAGCAGTCTTTACTTCTGTAAACAAACGGAAATGCGAGTGATGTGCTTCTGCGCATGCACGTCACTTCCCAGGCACGTTGTGTTCACATAACAAGTCAGATGTGTTTGGCAATGTGAACAATCTGGAATGAATTGGATTTGGACAAACAATCTGAATTGTGAATCCTACCCTGCAGTTTGAATATAGCCTGAGGAGCATTTCAAAAGTGGATGTGCAGGATACATTGCTGCATAAACAGTTTTGATTTCAGTTATGACATTGCCATTGAAACAGACATTGGAATGAAAAACTACATCAGAAAGTAAGAGAGAGTAGTGTAGATGTTCTGGTATGTAGTAAATGGCTTGTTCCATATGAAAACCCCGATGGTTAGGATGTACCAATTTCCCCCTCTGAAAAAGCGTCGTCTTTTGGGCTGTGGCTTTCATGATATTTTAGACTGCCTTAAAGCTTGCAAAGCTCCTATCAACAATGAGATTTGACGAATTCTTGGTGAGTCAGAGTGCCCAGTACTGTTTCCACGCAGGTGTCTGCTTCACTGCTGGACTCATATGTGCAGACACTGTTTTTTACTAGGACCAGTGTGGACAGCCCTTTCACCTGAGGGCACCCATTGAGACTTGAACCTGAACACCTGCCTTGGCTAATCTTCCATCTTTAGAACACAGCTGCAGCCTGGGTTACAGTTATGAAGCCAGTGGCAAAACTATGCAAGAAAGATCCCACATTGAAGAAAGTGATACCCAATAGCCACATTTACTCTCAGGATACAGAATGCATAGCTTAATATGCTTCTTAAAGGAACATGAGCAGGCGAAGAATGAAACTTTCCTATGGCTTCAAAGCAGCTTTTATTTACAACAGCAAAACAGATTAGCATGGGTTAGCATCATCTCACTGGTACTCTCTAGTACCCCGCCCCCGTTTCATCGAGAACAAGTTTCATAAAGTTACGACATTACTCTCATTAATATGATGATGGTTTTCATGTAAATATAAGTTAGTGATGTAAATATGCAACTTGATTCTCAAGATCTGATGATTTTAATAATGTAACAGGCATTGCCCGAGACAGGTATAAACACAGGGAGCTTGTGTGACCTTTGACCTGGGTCAAAGGTACTTTTTTGTCAAAAAACGTTTTTTTCTCGTAAAATTCAGACTTTAAATCTGGTAATATCAGGACTTTTTTCTCATAGATTTATGACTTTTAATCTCAAAAGTTTGAGGTTTTTTTTTATGTGGCCCTAACACGTCCTCGTAATATGTAAATAGAACATTGTTGGCAGGTTTTATTTTAGGACATCACTGGGGTGTCTTGTTATGTGCCTTGTTAGCTCCCACATGGTAGCTGGTAGTGATAATGTTTGATATAAAGACAAAAAAGTGCAGTTTTTATTTGAGGACATTGCTCATGTCCACTATTGTGTTTTCTTGTAAGCAAGACATGGACATGAAACCACTATCAGGTCAAAGCCAAAGAAGAGCGCCTCACCCCTCCACCAGCGAGTGGTGTTCCATTCACGCCACACTATTTGAGAAGCACTGGCCTATGCAAAACAGAAAATTGGACTTGGAAATGTCCTAAACCTACCCCACAATCACCATCACCATTATTCAATCAATCACCATCCATCCGTCCATTTTCTTCCGCTTATCCGAGGTCGGGTCGCGGGGGCAGCGACCTAAGCAGAGAAAGCCCAGACTTCCCTCTCCTCGGCCACTTCGTCCAGTTCTTCACGGCAGATGCCGAGGCGTTCCCAGGCCAGCCGAGAGACATAGTCTCTCCAACGTGTCCTGGGTCTTCCTTGAGGCCTCCTACTGGTTGGACATGCCCTGAACACCTCCCCAGGGAGGTGACCCTAGGGCGGGTAGGATGACGCTACCAGGGCCATCACACCCCCCGACAACTTAGCTTCTAGGATCATTGGGACACGCAAACTCCTCCACCACGATAAGGTGGTGGCTCAGGGAGGAGTGATTCAATCTCAATGCCAGATAAGAAAGTAATCCTAAAAAATTATGAAAAGCGTGGGCCTCTTAAAAAAAACTGAATTTATGGGAGTGCATACAGAGTCGTTAAAATATTAGTAATTTTGTCTCTGGGTCTCATCTTGAGTGAGCCACTTTTTTTTTAAGAAATGTGGACTGAAAGCTAATAGTTATTTGCCATCAGACCTTCCAATGATATTTAAATGTTTAAAGTCCCACAACATAAAAATGATGATACCTAAATCTTTCTTGTGCATGTGATGCATTTTAGAACATACCAGTCCATTAGTTCAAAGTCCACAAATGTCATCTTTGTTGTCACCTCAAAAGGGAAAGCTTCCGGCTTATCACAATATTGCTTTAACATTATGTAAATGTCATTCTGTTATGCTGACGTCAAAACACTCGTACACACCACAACAACATAGTGAGAGTCGCTGATAGTTTATAGAAATGCTTCAAAACCACAGCTCATTTTTACTGTTCCATACTCAAAATGTCAGAAGCAAGGAGATACTGTATTTGGGCCAACTTCTGCACAGTGCAGTAAGCAACCGTATCAGTAAGTCAGTTCTTCAAATTTATCAGTGATCATACAGAAAATACATTTCTCATATAGTTCAATGAACAAACATTCATATTTTATATTATCATTACAGTAATCCCTTTTTTGCAGTTAATTGGTTCCAAACCATGATAAGGGAATGTTTGCTTAATAGGATTACTTATTTATATATGCAATATTTTCATAGTGCTATGAATAAACTGAAGATGAGCTTGTCAACCCATTGAAAATTGCAGAAGGTCATTACTCAATATAACAGGTCGACTCACGGTGTCATCTTCCAAACATTAAACTCATCACACAGCAGCTTAAAACGTACTTAGGAAATATACATTACAAGCACCGATATGAGTTTAAAATAACAAACAGCAGCTATTTTCACACCTCCCCATAATGCATTACTGCCAGAATAGCAGTTCAGAATGGCTACAATGCTGCCTCTGTCCATCAGAGGGAACCAGAGGACCCACTGCCCAGAGGGAGGCTAACGTCATTGCAGCGCCCCAATGAATGCGTTGCTCAGATGCAATGGGTTATGGGAAAACTTTAAAAGAGTTGTTTTTTTTCAATTGAAACTAACTCATCCCTAAGATGACACCATGAGTCACACCGTTATATTCTTATACTATTACTGTATATATAATGACCCATTGAGCTTTGCAGTGGGTTGAAGTTTGTTGTGAGTAAGATAGTTGGTGACTGGCTCCTGCCAAAGAAACACTACCATTTCCTCACTGACTTGCGGGCGAGGCAGTTAGTTAAATAATTAATAGTAGTTCTGAATTAAAGGAGATAACACGGGATT
Source organism: Oostethus manadensis (assembly GCA_024372805.1). Lineage (NCBI taxonomy): Eukaryota > Metazoa > Chordata > Actinopteri > Syngnathiformes > Syngnathidae > Oostethus > Oostethus manadensis. The sequence continues at coordinate 2,456,785 of QODF01000002.1, read as the reverse complement.
AAATTAGCCACACTGCTCTGTAAGCCGCAGAGTTGAAAGTTTAGGAAAAAAATACAGTAATATATTACAGAAAAAACGTAATAGAGTGAAGCTGAGAAAATCCAACACCCATGTGATGTGGTGAGGGAATACTGTAATAGTTTTTAGATTTTCCATTGCCTCCTCTGGCAGCATATCACTGGTTGTTTCCAATGAACTCACTGTCTGTAATAATGTATTAATGCTAGCTGAACAGTTTGCTCCTTACCACTATTACTGTCACGATCTGTGTTTCTGTATGCGTGACAGTATGGCTTAGTTTCGAGTTGTATTGTTTTCTCCTAGGTTCGCATGTTTTTTCCCGCCTACTCTGTTTTGACATTTCCAGTTAATTACGCTCACCTGTTTCGTGTTTGGGGTTTTTAGTATTTAAGTTCAGGTGTGGGCAGGGTTTTTGTTGGAGAATTGTTTTCTGTTGGTTCCTGGTTGTCTATTTTTCGCTGCCACTGCTCTGCAGCACGATTGCTTATTCAAAGAACATTCTCCTGACCTGCTTGGCGTCCAGCTCTCTGCCTCCTCGGGGTCGACTACACCATGCCGAGATGCAGAGAACGTAACAATTACAACTATTATTGGTTCTGTTGCTGCTGTGTTGTACAATGTACTTGTTAATATATGGCTAAAAAATCCCATTCACCTTCTGTTCTGAATACTTTTGAGTTTGTATACAGAGTTTTTAAAGTTATTCTGTGATTAGGTCTAAGTCTTCCACCTCTGCAGGCTTCTATTAAGACATTTGAAAATATTTGTGATTTGAATTAATCGTTTCTAACCCACTAATTCCCCCTTTCAGCAAGTACACTAAATACATCCACTAATTACACCAGCCAGACAGCCAGCCAGTCAGCAACAACCACCTGCAGGTTGACAAGCTTACCCAGGGATGGGGAGCTGTAGGCAGGCAGGTCTTTGGCCACAACTTGCAGATTACCACTAGTTTTTGGGAGTTTGTTTTTACAGCGCCAAAGTGCCCTTGAACAACGAAAGCACTAAACACAGTGCTGTTGGTTTCTCTGCAAGAAAAAAGGTAAAAAATACAAATAAAATAGCATTATATTGTGTAATAGTCATAATAAGGTAATATTTTTATTATATATGTATAAATAACAATAAAAGTATATATATGTATTTTAGTTTAATCTAAAATGTATCACTTACAGTGAAATATTCATTGTAAAAAAAAAAAAAAGCCAGGCTAATTTAACACCAGGAGAAAATTAGCTAAGTCCGTAACATTCAAGAAATTCTTGAAAGGTTCTATTTAGGTCCTTTTATTACACAAACACAACTGGACAGTCATTCCCACGCTTTCATTTACTTGGTTCACTTTCAGTTAAACCACCTTTGTTACATAGACACGCATTCACTTTTTTTTTTTACAGAGTTTGCTCATTAAAAGGAAAAAAGAAAAAGAAGAAAATATTTAACTTTCTTTAAAACTTTGTTTCCCAACACGTTAACGGAAGTATCCGTTAACGGCACTCATTCACATCCGGTTTGACCCGCGGCTAACAGCGTAGTTTGAGGAGGCGTCGGTATGGACTGACACAAGCGGGAACATATATTTTGATTTTGTAAATTAATCTTCAAAGCTGGCAGACCTGGCAGACGGCGCTCACAACAAGACCACAGTTCTTTGTGTCTACTGTCGCTGTGATTGTCACGAATACCAGTATGTCGTGTGGAGACTGGAGCAGTGCATGTTTTCATTGTCATATGCGGCGGTACCTTGGCATTCAAGTGTGGCAACTAACAAGTGTTTTTTTTTTCAACACATTTCTCTTTACCGGCCTTCAAAATAAGAGTGGCACACCTCCTGTCTAGTACTGGTAGCAAAATAAGAGTGATCATAAAAAATACAGCTTACTTGAATAAAGCTATTACAATTGCATCTGCAAGTTTTTGACATTCCAGTTACAATGTTAAATACGTACGAGATATTTAGGTTTATTTCTTTTGATATTGCACACTTATTACGCCGTATGTCTCAAAAATTTTTATCCATAATATCGATTATCAGCAATATTTTGTAGGGCAATTATTGTCTAGCAAAATCTGTTATTCGATCAAGCCTACGCCCGCCCCTTCAAGACATTTGGGAGTACTGTAGCGCCCCTGTGTGTATAATACAGTATTTTTCTGTATTTTATTGTCTGATTACCAAGAATAATGGTGCCACACTTACATGAAAGACATTACACAGGCTATAGAAGGCGAATTGCTTCTGTAAACATATTGCCAACATGCTGACAAACAGAAAGGGGCAGGCACCATCCGCCATTCAGTGTACTCAGTAAAGTGCACTCAGTTTGTGTACTGTATTTAAGCCTAAAGTACAGATTCACTGCTTTCTCATCTCAGGTTACTAAACAGTGAGGAAATGTGCAAATTCACTGATTTTTACTTAGGGTTAGGGTCAGGGTTAGAGTTAGGTTCAGGGTTAGGGTTAGGGTTAGGGTTAGGGCCCTGTGCCCTGCCATTGACTGGCAAGCAGGCTAGACTGCACTGCTTGACTTCAACCTGGGATTGGCTCCAGCATACCTCCGTGACCATAGTGAGGTTAAGCAGCAGATCTTTTTCTTTTTTTTTCAGGGCTTGTGCCCCGGGTGGCTGGCCGGTTTGCCTAAAACCACCTCCTTTGTACAGTACGCATCACTCAGGACTTGAGTCAATCTGCTACAGTTCAAAAATGTGTTGTAACACTTACTTTTTGATGAGTATTGCACTTTCTTTTTTTATTATTACTGTATTGCTCAAACTCCTTGAGTTTCTGAGTCACGTCAATAAAATCTTATTTTGTGGCTTGCATAGGAACTTAACAGCAGACACAATAGTCAGCAAATACACTTTAAAGCTGCAAGCAAGCCAAGTCAAGTCCCCAGACAATGATTGTAATGTGATGGAGCTGATTTTGCGGACAGAGCCGTACACGTTTAGGTCAAGTGGATGATCTCAACTAAAAATGTACCTAAGGATGTGATGAGAAATTAGATCCACACTATGTAAGAGTGTATCAACTTACTGGATGGACCACTGATATGGGAAAGATCCTAACCACCAACCTTATTGTCATACCACACAGGCCCACGATGTGCACCCTTCATTTAAAGAGTCCAAAGTGCACTGAAGAGGTTAGACTGCACTACAAAGACGACCTAATCAGATTAGGAAAGTTATTAGTAACTTAAACTGAAACTCAGCTACCTCTAATGCGCCGCCAATGTCTAATAAATGCTTTTTTATGCATCTCCATTGTCATATTTTCCATTTCTCTATCACACTCTGGCTGACTCAAGAATGCAGTAACACAACTGCATGGGACAACATTGAACAGGCCAGAGTGGTAGTGTGGAAGTGTGTTTTGGAGTGTATTTATCTGTTACAAAAAGACAATTTGTACTCGTATACAAATACTTTTTTCCAGACTGCCCCCCCAAAAAAAAACAATCATATGTAATAATACAATATTTTATTATTAATTATTTTTGTTTCTTATGCTATGCTCTTGTTTCAATTACATTGTTAGTAGTAGTACAGTAATCAGTGGTTAATTAGTAATACAGTGGTTAATTAGTTCAACTCAACTGAGATAAGCGGATTTCCGTGAAGTAGGATGGTTTATTATTATTGTATTTCTAATTATTAATTTATTTATTATTTATAAATGGAATGGTTTTGTAGTTTAAGCATAAAACACTAGTGATGTGCGATACCACTGATTTTGTTATACCAATACTTGCAATACACGCAAATTCCTCTAATGTGTCTGGTAAATGTTAAAACGTGTATTTCATATAATAGCATAAAGAATACAAGATATTTAGTTGATTGATTCAATGAATAATGTAAAATAATGTTAAATTGCCAAAAGAAAACAACTTTTGCTTGATATTCTCAATTTTTGGGTAGTACTGTATTTGTATTACCAAATATTGCATACATAATGTGATAAAATAAGTCCTTTAAGACATAAATAAAGCTTGTGCTCGTGTGTGTTGCAATAAAGGTGGTCCCTAGGGGGAAAGAGTGAGTGGTAGACAGGAAGTGATGTCGGGGGTTCAAAGTTGCCACAACAGTAGCCTAGGTTTTTATTATTATTATTATTTTTATTATTATTTATTAATTATTATATTTTTAAATCATCGTAATGTAGTCACATAGTGAAATTCAAATGGTGATACAGCGAGGGATGACTGTAGTAGCATTGTTGTTGTTGCTGTTGTATGTTTTGAGTCTTTTGTTTTTTCAAGAAAAAAATAATTGGGCAAACTAAAATAAGAATGTTACACAAACTAATCCATTTGCCCGGATACATTCCACAGAATTGAGAATCCTACGCCTTGCTGACTCAGTCTTGTCTGTGCAAGTCCAGTTGTGTTCACACGTGTCTATATTTCAAACATGCCAGTTAGCATGCATGCATCAACTCCCACGCAGAAATGATTGTCCCCCCAGCTCCCTCGATAATGTCATCACCAGTTGACTCAGTAGTTCTTTGCTAACTAACACAGTAACGCCACAAGTATAAGCTTGTAATAATAATAATAACCCACCATGGGGGTCAAAGAAAATTGCAAGTGCCAGCACTTCAACAAAGAAGGTGAGAATTCAAGAATTCAAGAAAGTGGTCGTAGCAAAACACATAGATGGTGTCCTTGTGGCTCTCGCTTCCCGTCCTCTGTCGTCGCTCATCGCTGTCTTTGCCAACGAGAGCTTTCAATAAAGGTAAAAGTGATGTTAAATGTTCATTTAATTAATCATTTATATGGATTTTCGTTGTTTTCTGCACATAAAACAAATTATTCTCTACAAAATGCAATCAAACTAATCACTACCACTGATAAAAAAATATTGCATAATTCCTGTCATTCATGTCATTTTGCCATACAGATCTTGGGCAACGTTTGTGCAGCGTCCAATGAATGTATTAAAAATGTATATTTCTTTACATACATCATTACATTTGTGCCTGTATATGCAATAAAGCATGAAGTACCAGGTTAGAGCTTTATGGTGGATTTGAGTGTAACAGAGCATTTCTCAGTCTGCTCCCTAAAACTACACACACACATACATATATTTGCAAGGCGCCTCACAGGAGATTCACAAGTGCTTTCACGCCAGCATGAGCAGCCCTGACACTCGCCATGTTCTCTGGATCATTTGGGCTCATGTACGCCGCAGATCTCATGGTGCACTGAGCCAAGTCACAAACCTCAGCCCCTGTGCATGTGTGTACATGTGTGCATGGGTGTGTGTGTTATTCTGGCTTGGGTGTCTGTTTTTTTATGACTACGTTTTCTCCCTCTCCATCCATCCATCTGACCATGGCACAATTCTTCTCCCCTTTATGCCTCTAAAGTACCCTTTATCAGCACCCTGCGTGTGTGTGTGTGTTTCAGCATCAGTAGGGAATGCATGGCGTGTGCACATAGCCACAGAAGCTGTCAATCCACTTGTGTTTTGTGTTGACTCCAATATTATTTATTTAATACAGCATCAATTGATTTCGATGTTTAATCTCCAGCTTGTTCTCGCTCTCTTGTGCATCACCTTCACTCCACATCTCAGCCTCCTTCCAGCTCACACACACACACACACGCACACACACACACACACACACACACACGCATGCATTAATACTTCAAATCTACTCCCTTAAAAAAAAAATCTGTTTTTAAACACAGCAGATTCATGTCATTTGGAGGACAAAAAAGGTGCTAAACTATTTGTAATGAATTGTGTTATTTGTGTCTTTCTGCTTTCATAATGACACAAAAATTGGCTAAATGTAAATCTGCAATTTTGCCATTGAGAAAGGATGTTTAAATCACTAGTACACGCTCAATGCTACTGTGGCGCCATCTATTGGCAGGGGCGAAGAATGGCAACTTCATTGAAGAAAATGAATGGCTGGGACAGGAAAATAGATTTAAGAAAACATTTAATACATTAAAATAATTCAAATAACATCAAAACGGGGTTTATATATGTAGCATATCGGTCTACAATTATTTCATAGTTGATGCGGTTATACAGAACACATTTAACAGTATTATACAATTTGTTGAAGAGAGCAGCAACACACACATACGTTCTCCTCCTTCAGTGTTTTCTTTTGGTACATTTTTACAACAAAGCACTATCACAAATAGAGATGGTCATAATATTGCATTCATTGGTTGTGTTTTGAAGCATTTGAGGCAACATTGCGAGCAGTACTTAGTTGCAACCAGCAGGGGCGCTGTTGATTTAGCCTCCAAGCAGCATGGGTACAAAACAGACATTGAAATCGAAGCTTGGAAACACTCACACATTCTTACAAACCATCAAAAAGAACACACTTCAGTTGATCAAAGTATTTAGGTCGAATGGCCATCCCTAATTGCAAAAAACTCATAAAATGTTTTTGTGAGGACTCCAATACACGCTAAATGTCCATACATCTCCACAAATACATTCTATATACAGCATACGTTAATATACAGTCAGTGGGTTTGAATTGACGTGAGGTTTATAGGCATTTTTAGTGAAAGATAGAATGTAAGTTCATTAATACTCTCTTCAACTACAACATTCATTTATCTCGCCGTACATAGATCTATAAGACCCAACAGAGAGTGCCATAATACACTCGTTAAATAATTATACACACAGGCCTTGCCTCCGACGCGTGGATGTACTCTACAGAGGGAGCGGCTGAGCCACAACACTTTGGTGTTTAAAAGTTTCAAGTAATGCCAGGAATCCAAAGTATTCGCACGTAACACAACTTTATCGCTACATAGCATGATTTACTTAACTTACAGTACCAGTGGTCACACTGCATTAGGGAAGGGGGAGCTATTTTATAGTTAATACAGAATGGCGCTTCAATTGCAACAATCCAGAATAAGTGTCTAATAATCTGAATAGTGCAAGCCTGAACTAACAACTTAGTCGGCAAGATGGGCACCTTTATATGTTTTCAGTGACCTATGGGGATGTTTTCATTAAGCTAAATGAATTCTGCCCAACAAGAAACGCAAAGGTGATGTGAGAAAAAAAACAAACCCAGGCAATTGTGTTGATATACACGTATATTGCTTCTAGTTCATTCATCATTTTATCTGTGTGATTTATATTATTGTTGTTGGAAAAAAAGTAGGAATTTAAGTGGTTGGGGTGCCTACATTTTTAGATTGAAAAAGAGTCTAAACGCTTTGGCAATCCCTCAAATTTGACTTTCACTAACTTTGCTGCTTCAGTTTGGGATGTCCACTGCTTCTACAGTTATACAGCTTTCATATTCCCCCTTTTAATCACACAGAATTCTGCGTTTTTTCCTCATAATAACGAAGACTTTATTCACACGAAGTCATGAACTTCCTTGTCAAATATTCTCCTAAAATTCACTTTCTGTGATAATTTTGCTTGTGTAGAATAACACATATTTTCCTCAAATATCTAACATTCATTTTGTGATATTGCCACTTTATTAGCAGCAAGTTACTGAAGCATCAACTGCATTGTATGATTATTATCATTGGCATGTTGTTTTTTCTTTTCCTGATTCGTGCACCATCTTGTCCTTACTAGTTGCTTTTATGTGCTACTAAACACCTGAACAGCTGTGTCTTTTTGGTAATTACCGTCATGTGATATCAGAGTGTGACATCTGTTCATGGTGTGTTTAAATCTTACATTGTACTTACTCATCTACTAAGATGCGATCCTAAAAGCGGATGAGTCCTCCTGAGTTTTGCTGCAGTTGCTGGTACAATGTTAGTTTAATCCCCTGATTTGCTGTGTGTTATTCTGTGCCGAGCGCCGGCTCAGGGTAATGTTTGAACACTTTGTAGATCCATTGCGTGTAGAAGGGCACGTTGATAAAGATGCCCGGTCTGTTGGCACGGGCGCAGCCTCTGCCGTGGATGCTCACGCCAATAATAACCTTGATCTCTCCATCCTGACACACCAGAGGGCCACCATAATCCCTCTGCAGTAGAGAAAATATATAACACTCAAGCACTTTTCAAATGGCTAACATCATCAATATATATTTTTCTTATTGAAAGAAAGCACAACGTGCATTTGTTGTTGAACTAACGGCAGTGTTGCAGCCAGAGCACGACTCTTCAAGAACGCTAACAACCCCAAAATAAGACTTAGGTTTCTGATGAAATGCAGTGTAACACTCTCCAGCTGCTCAAGTTTACTTACAACCCCACACTAAGCCCACAGATTCAAAGAACATTTGCTTATGATTTATGATTTTTGGCAGCAAAGCATTAAACTGAGTGTGCAACGACATTCATCAAGTCACACCAAGAATTAAAAACTTGGATTTGGATCTGCATCGAGAGGGGTATTGCATTTACCTCACACACGCCCTCGTTTCTTCTGCCTCCTGCACAGATTTTGGAGTTGGTGATGTGCAGGCTTCCCCTGTGCAACTCTCTGCACTTTTCATTGCTCACAGTGGGCAGTCTGACTGCTTTTAGGACGTCATCATGACCCGTACCTGCACGGCAAAGTTCATGTATAACTTTAGAAGTAATCTGCACGGTCTAATTTGCTCCAACACAAGAGCTACATCAACAGTTTAGCCAACAATTTAACAATAATAATGGTATAAAATATGGTAAAAATGGGGATATTTTTTCCATAGTTTTAAATGGTGATTAATCATGATTAATATATTTGAATACTGTGATTAATTTGATTTAATTGTTTAATCATTTAACATTCCTAATTGTTATATATAGCAGTAGTTATTTAAGTAATTCATTAAAACTGCATTTTTTCATTTTCACTGTATTTTGTTTATTTTTAATTGAATCAGTTAGCTAATGAATTACATACACAGAGTGACATCAAGATTGGTAGGGTGATATATGATAGCATATGAATGCTATGACTAATGAATGCTAATGACTGAATGACTATAGAGTATAATGCAATCCAGGACATAAACAAAAACACAAGTCACTGAACAGCAGAAGCATGCATAATGGCAGAAGTAATAATAAGTAATTAAACAAGTTTTTCATGTTATATTATTTTTAAAAAGATAATTACTGTAATTCTGTAGACGTTTGGACATTTCAAAATTACTGTTAAGTTTTCCAACACTAGAAACAGCAGTCTTGCAGAATTTAAAAGAGAGCATATAAAATACCTTTGGTCTCTCCCCATCCATACATTTTACATATGGTACCCTCTGGGATGGAACAACCATCTACAGGCAGCTGAATGGTATGGATGTTGTCTGCAGGGAGAGCAGGCCTGCACATATTTGGTTTCAAAATATGAATAATCATCACCGTGCGCAACAAATGACATTAAATATATATCTGCCATGCAAGTACTCACTTGGAGAGCCTTATTAGGGCCAAACTGGAACCTTCTGGGCCACATACCACGTGCGCTATGCTGACTTCCTGTCTTGTTGACCAATCAGACTCTTGAATATTAGATACTCCCAGCCACACTTGATACTCACTCAGGTCTGGAACACTGCAAACAAAGTGATACAGTTAGCTTGTATTATAGATATACTGTATACCGTATATACAGGGGGTAAAACATCTGACAAGAAGGTAAAGACGGCATACCATGAGGAAAAGCACTGTCTGTCTGTGAGTACCCACTCCTCTCGTATTAGTGAACCCCCACACCAGTGTACTGACCTGGAAAGGACGCACACAACCCAATGACATTGTACAGTACTGAGCAACCATCTACGTTAGAGTCACCAATTGATGCCTGTAATATTTACATCGGCAGCACAGGATACTGCAGAATATTAATTACATAATCTAATAGGCTGCTGTGTGTGCTCAAAGGCAGCCAAGACCATCCTATCCACCCCCAATACCTCGGTGGAAGCGCAAAATGTGCAGAATATTAAATACACTGCTGTACCCTTTTTGTATGCTGACCATCCAGCTGCCGTCAGGTATGCTCACTGGACCTCCTCCAACGATCCTGGTCCGCTTATGGACAAAACAACCCACAGAGGAAAGCTCACCTGGGAGAGCACGAAACACACACGCACACATACACACACACACGTTTATATTTCAATGGATTTACTGTAATCAGTATTTCACTTGAAGTCAGACATTAACATGCTTTGTGACAATACAGAGAGGCATTCATTTATCTCCATTATGGGTCTGACCTGCAAGTCATTTGTGGCCTGCAGATAATTATTTTTACTAGCCCGTGCCAGTATAAACATAACCTTTACCCCTATGACATCATTTATTTTCATTTATTTTATATTTTCAAGGCATTTTGGCTGTGTAGAATATAGATTGGGTTTGCCAAAGGCCATTTATTTGTAAAACAATTTTTTTTTTCACTTTGTTTGACTCTGCTGGACCCAGTGAAGGGTACATTCGTCCCTCCTAATATTCAATGTTAATTATCCAATTATAGCTCCCTCACTAGATTGACTGATTTTTTTCAGATATTTGTTCATTCCAAATTATCGCTGTTTCGTGTAGACTTTGCTCTATTGCTAGTCAACTGAAATTAAAATACAAGTGATTGGTAGTTTTTTGGCATTAGGTAGCAGTAATGATGCACAGCATTGAGACACTACCTCACATTACATTACCTTAACACTGCATGAAGTCATCAAGTTAAGCAAGTCCGACATGATAAGAGTGGGGAATAAAATTCTCCTCCCATTATGTGTGGAAGTGGTGAGTTTTCGTCTTTTTTAAGCTTGTGTGTTATATATTAGCTCACTACCTTGTTAGCTCTCTAGCTAGTGGCCACCTAGCCCTTGCAGCATAAGGGTGTAAGCGATGTGGTGTAAACATTGAATAATAGCATTGTGAAGTTGACTATAGTGATATTATTTTATGTCTACAGGGCTCTCACGATGTTTAAAATTGTATTTAAAAAGTCCTCAACAGGTTTTCTATGCTCTAACTATTGAACATCTAACATAAAACACTACATGGCGGGAATTAATTTAATGCGGTCTGGTCTGAAACCAATCACAGAGGAGAAAACTGTACTTGAAATTATTTTTTTAAATCAACAAATGTATAGAAAATGATTAAACTCAATAATGTTTTGAATTTATTGCACAATAAGTTATTATTATTATTTGAGCATTCAAGTATAAATCCTTTACTGCTGGAGTGTGTGTGTGTGTTTCCAACTGTGCTGTGAAGGGGTTAAGCTAATGAAAATTATTGAACACAAAACATAACCGGTTATGTTAACAAGGTCATTAATTAACGTAATTAATGTGTGCCTTTACAGATCCCATTAATGAAAAATGAAGTCATATTTCAGACCCACGACTGGTTCATACCTCCTTATAGAAAGGGTTACACTCACAAGGACAGGGTGCATAAACACGCAATGTAATCACAACACTATTGCTTGCTTATAGAATGTTCTACATGGCAACACATAAAACGGATTAGTGCTTGTCTCGGATGCTAGTAAATCCAAATCAGCAGCAGGGTCATTTGGATGCGAAGGCAGACTGATGAGCTGCCTGAGACACTCACCCACTGGAATGATGCTCTGGGAAGCATTACCTGTACAAAGAAGAGGAGACAAACGAGGGGGTCAGCCTTTATTAACGGATACAAATAAGAGCGGAAGACCCCACACAAGAGAGGGACATTTACTGTGGGTCAAATGCCATAGCCACCAGTGACCTTCAATTTGTCATATTCCGTCAGTCTGTAGTCATGAACAACTTACAGGACCATACGTCTAAAGTGGTACAATTTAGAGTACAACCATGGTTCTGGGAGGAAAAAAGCCTCAATAAAACAAACAGCATGTAGCTGAAAGCATAATGGTTAATAACTAGTGTAGCTAGTTGATAACTAGCGCACACACAGAGTGCTGCAAGCAGCGTTTACACATGCACGGATTTTGCCTCCACATTGTTCTGCAATTCGCCAGGGCAACGTATTTATTATGTATTTATATGTATTATATATTTATTATGAATTTATTTAAATATGCACACATGTGAAGTGTGAAGACTAGCACATTGGTGCAAACCGACCACTTATTTTGTTCCCACATGGATATGCATCGTCACCACCACTTCCCGCACCCGTGAAGCAGTCCTGGCATTATTTGGTTCTGCTGCATTCGCGTGAGATGCCACGCAACACCAGGCATATTCACTGAAGCTTTATTAATTTGCATTCCTGTTAAGGAATAATATCTAATGTGCATTATTTACTAAAGTGCATTTTTGTTTACAGAGACTTGATACTCCATTTTATTTACTATTTTTTGTTGTGTGTGTTTTTTATTTGAGTTATTTTTTCTTAAGAGATATATTTTTCTTGTTGTTGGAGTGTGATTTTTGATAAAAGAGAGTCCATTTTATTTTCATTGGGGTTTTTTTTGTCTTTTTTTGTTTGTTTAATTGTTTATGTTGTTTGTTTAATTTCATTTTGAAGCTCTTGACATTCTAACGGTAAATACTCTTGAGAAATGATTTGCCTTTATTTTTTGCCTTTGGTCTGGTGTATTCTCATCATTATGCTATATGTTATGATAAAAATTACTGAAAAAATAATGTTTACAATAATATAGTTTATCGCCAATAATTTGTAGGACAATTACAGTATCATCCATCAAATCTTGGTTTTGTCTGTATGTATTTTTACATTATAAATTAAAAAGTAGTTTGAAAATCTGATATATAAAAGGTAAGCTGCAAACAAATAAATAATAAAATGCCAATAAACACCTCCCTGGAGGAGGTAATAGCACATATTATAAGTTGTGTTTGTGACTATGAAGGTTTGCGCTCACATGGTTTGACATGACAGTAATCCCAGCGTATGGCAGAATTGTTGGTGTAGCACCATGGTCCATGTTTGTCAATGTCGGGGTTTCTGCAGTAGTTCCTCTCTAGGCTTGAAACCGCCAAGCCTCTCTCGCCACTATGAAGTGCACAAAACATAACAATAAATCATTAGTGAACACTAAAACAAACAATATGTAAGAAAGACAGATTTCCTTGTGAACTTCCAGTAAGAGCTGCACACATTCACATAGATAGGATCTGGACAGTGGAAGTTCACAGCTGTGTAGGCCATCTCTCCTTTGAGAGGAGATAAGGTCTGCAGAGGAATTACTCAGACCATATAAACACCCACCTATTCTCTTACCATGATTCCGCCTCACATCAAGTCCTACAACTAGGAGATGTGAGGTAGCAAATCACAGCGGTTTACACTTGTGTTTGTTGTCTTTCAAGCAGGCGAGCTTAACAGCCAATTCTCTTGCTGACTCCCTAACCCTGACCCTCAACCTTTCCGGGTGGGAACCCAGCAGTGCAGCTGATTGGCTTTGAAGTGTTCCTACATAGAAAGGGTTTCAGGTCAGAGGTGAGGAGTGAAGTGGAACCCCCACCACCCAAGTCAGGTTATCACCGGGAGTCATTCTTGCTAAATTAGGTCATCGGCAGGGGAAAAGCTTTATGAGCCTTTTGCAGTTTTGAAGCGTGTATGGGTGCTTCTCATTGATCCATTGGCAATGGGACCTCCTCGAAAACAAGCTATCCCAAATATATTGAATTGAACAATTGGGAGCTCATGGACGCTGGACCTGAGAGAGATTTCTTCTTCAGTACTTCTGTCCATGTACTGTAAGTTTCTCGCTGACTCGAATAAATAAACAAATACATAAATACAATATAGTACAAAAGTAAAAAATCATATGAAATAACAATAAAGTAACAATATTCACTGTAAAAAATATATTGTTTTTTCACTAATAATGAATAAATAATGGCACTTAGAAATAAGTGCCAAATAAATAGCCCCTCCGTGAATCACCACCTTATAGTGGTGGAAGGGTTTGACTGCCCGAGTGATCCTAGGAGCTATGTTGTCGGGGGCCTTATGCCCCTGGTAGGGTCTCCCAAGGCAAACAGGTTCTAGGTGACGGACCAGACTAAGAGTGATTCAGAAGACCCCTATGACGAACAACGTGAGGAGTGACCGCACCTCGCCCAGACGTGGTGGATCACCTGGTGGCCAGGTCTTCACCCGTGGGGCCTGGCCGGGCCTAGCCCGAAGAAGCCACACGGAAACTCCCCCCTGCAGACCCAACACCTGCAGGGGCAAGCATAAGGGTCCGGTGCTTTGTGATTTGGGCAGTGGTTGAGGGCGGGTGTCCGGGCGACCTGGTCTTCGGCAGCCAAATCTGGTTCTTGGGACATGGAATGTCACTTCTCTGGTGGGGAAGGAGCCCGAGCTTGTGGGAGAGGCGGAGAGATTCCGACTAGATATAGTCGGACTCACCTCAACCCACAGTTTGGGCTCTGGAACCAAATTCCTTGAGAGGGGCTGGACCTTGCTCTTCTCTGGAGTTGCTGCAAGGGAGAGGCGGTGAGCCGGTGTGGGCTTATTGTTAGCCCCCCGGCTTGGTGCCTATGTGCTGGAGTCATCCCCAGTAAACGAGAGGGTTATTTCCCTAGGCCTATGGCTGGGGAAAGGGCCATGACTGTGGTTTGTGCGTATGCGCCGAACGGCAGTTCAGAGTACCCGTGACCTAGGACACGCTGGAGGAAATATGTCTCACAGCTGTCCTGGGAACGCCTTGGTCTCCTCCCGGTGGAGCTGGAAGAGGTCGCTGGGGACCGGGAAGTCTGGACTTCCCTACTGAAGCTGCTTCCCCCGCGACCCGGACCCAGATAAGCGGAGGAAAATGGATGGATGGATGGACTTAGAAATAATACCATATATATTCAAATCTATTTTAAGTGAAACCAGATTTTTTTTGAAAAAATGAGGAAAAATGGTAGACTAAAATGAAGGTGTAGCATGGCATCAACTTCAAAGCACACAGCATTGCAGAGCAACTGCATGAGAGTCTAATTGCTGGAAAATATGCAAGTTTCCCGTGCAACCAAATAAATTGTCAAATTCCACACTTTAATTATCCAAAGAGACTGTTTACAAGTCTCGGTAGGTGCTGCTGTTTCGGGCAGCGATTTACAACAAATATGCTCATGAGGTTTTTAATGTCTGTGTGTGAAGAAAAGTTTCATAGTAGTATGTTAGTGGAACCGTCGCAATACAAAATGTATTTTTAGCACCATAAACAGAAATGCTTTTAAAGGAGCGGGACTACCTGTTGCTGTGTTCCCTCCAGGGAGCACAGGGAAGGTTTGATCTCGTCCTTGACTGCTCTCCCTGGTATTTTTCTCCGAAGCCTTCGTAACAATCTGAATTTATGCAAAATAAAGAACAAAACGTATGACACGATTAGTGTGTCTTTCAACTACCCTTTATAAATATTAGATTATTATATATATATATATATATATATATACAGTATATATATATATATATAGCTCATGTGGATTTCACTAGATTATGCGGGTTTACACAATGAACAATGAATGTGTATGGATTTCTGACACAATTTCCTTATCTGAGCAAATTCAGAAACACACAGTTGGATCCTGAGCATCTACTGTCTTCGATGAGGAAGTATAGAGTGGGTAGTTCCACTGCATAAAAACATTCTGCTTTGTCCCACCCATCAGACACTCAGCGTCTCTAGGAACATAGGGGGCAGTGAGTTGTCCCGGACGCTTGGCTTCTGCATGATGATTAGATGATCAGTCTGAGGCGGAATCCCTTTTTGAGTGACAGTGTAATGAGCGAATCAACTTTCTTACTATAAAGTATAAACCTCCACTGTAGCACTTTCCAAGTTTTTTATTCCATTGTTCTGAACTGATCTGGAGACTTTACCAATCCCCAACGATGCTGGGTAGATGTTTACAATTACATATACATTTATATAAATTAGATATAAATAAATACACTTTTATGATGTATGATGTAGGCCAGAAAAAAATGAGCTTTCCCTCCTTGTATGACCAGCAGGCCTCACTTGAAAAACTGCTTGTATTTTCACAAGGTCTCATGGGAAATTGGTATTTTTGCTTGCAGCCCTAACCTTGCATAGTTTATCCAAGTATTTCTTGCTAAGTCGAGAATACTATGCTCCTACAATGCTTCTAGCCCATCAGTCACCGTCCAGTGAGACCTGACAATCTTGTGCTGCTGTCAGGCCTTGTTTGTGTTAGGCGTGATGGCGAGGCCTTCCCACAGTCCAATAGGGCCACATTTCTCCACAGTGACTGCAGGGGGAAAATATTGGTACAGTCTCTGCTCTGTGGTTTGGGCTCTCATACTTTATGTACTCTAATTCTACCCAATCAGGGATAAAGTACGACACTTGTCTTTATTCCTGCGTTGCTATATCCAGTGGTAAGAAAGTCTCTCACCAGGCTTGTTTTGGGAGCCACACTGGGGGATGTTGGTGCAGAACATTGTGCGGACTCTTGTGTCCGTCGTGAAGCACCACGGGAACTGTTTGCCATTTGGATTCCGACAATAGTTTTCCCTCAGATCCCTGGAAAGCACAGACACAAGACATATGATGCAGTGTGTCTACATACAGGAGGGAATGAGTGAGTTGGGTGGGAGGACTACTCACTTGCAAGGGTATGCCTGTGGGATGAACGAGTGGTTATGGGGATACTGAGAGTCCCACCGTTGGCAGGTGAGCCCGGTGGGCGTCATGTCCACCGGCCCCCTGTAAGTTTCTCCTTTACCCTGGTAGCACTCGCTTGTTTCCACCATTGTTCTTTTGGGATGCGTGTCTGTGAAAGCAAAGGTAAACACAAGGTGATGCAAGTGGAAATAAACAAGACAGATAATATTTCTTTAAGGTACTGAAATGCAAATGTTTGCCTTAATTCATAAATTATATATTATACTGTTGAGGGGTTTGATATACAATTTTAAGTTTTTTTCTTATTTTGTTTAATATAATACAACTTCAATAATCATCATGAGTTTTTCCTGCGATTGACTGGCGACCAGTCCAAGGTGTACCCTGCCTCTTGCCCAAAGTCAGCTAGGATAGGCTCCAGCATACCCGCGACCCAAATGAGGATAAGCGGTATAGAAAATGAATAAATGAATGAATGATAATCATAATGACTATTTCAGGTGTACTGCCATTTCCGGTGTATAAGCCGCAACTTTTTTCTTGCGCTTATACTTATACTGCAACTGCTGCACCTCCAGCCACGACTCGGTGAAACTGATTAAGTTTGCGGATGACACCACCCTCATTGGGCTCATTTCAGACGGTGATGAGTCTGCTTACAGGAAGGAGGTGGACCGGCTGGTGTCCTGGTGCAACTGTAACAACCTGGAGCTCAATGCTCAGAAGACAGTGGAGATGATCAAGAACTTCAGGAAAGTCAAAGCCCCGC
Organism: Oostethus manadensis; assembly: GCA_024372805.1. Classification (NCBI taxonomy): domain Eukaryota; kingdom Metazoa; phylum Chordata; class Actinopteri; order Syngnathiformes; family Syngnathidae; genus Oostethus; species Oostethus manadensis. The sequence continues at coordinate 2,439,456 of QODF01000002.1, read as the reverse complement.
TGTCCCCCCTCGTCTTGACAGGCTCCCCCATCACAACTGTGGACTCCTTCCGCTGCCTGGGCACTAACATCACCCACGACCTCAAGTGGGAGCAGACCATCAGCTCCCTCATCAAGAAAGCTCAGCAGAGGATGTACTTCCTGAGGCAGCTGAGGAAAGCCAAGCTACCTGTCCAGACGATGGTGCAATTCTACACGGCTATTATTGAGTCCATCCTCACCTCCTCCATCACAGTGTGGTTCGCCGGGGCCACTGCCATGGACAAACACAGAATGCACTGCATCGTGCGCTCCGCTGAGAAAGTGATCGGCTGCAGCCTTCCATCTCTCCAGGACCTGTACGTCTCCAGAACTCGGGGGCGAGCAGGCCAGATACTTTCTGACTCTTTCCACCCTGGACATGGACTGTTTGAGCCACTCATCTCTGGCAGAAGGTTACGGTCCATTCGGACCAGAACCTCTCGCCACAAGAACAGTTTCTTTCCTGCTGCTGTTGAACTCATGAAACTTTATAACATTTGCACTATGCTCACTTTATAACCAGTATTTTTGGCACCTTATAACACCTGCACTAAAAACACCCTCATGCCTTTACTTATCAGTGATTTCAACTTTTTACTCAGGGTTCTATGTTTAGTTAGTTCTATGTTTATTTAATGCTCTATGTTTACTTAGAATTCTACGTTGCACTGAGTCGCCAAAGAAAGTTCCTAGTTTGTGAATTGTTCACTTACAATGGCAATAAAATTTTTCTGATTCTCATACGGTGATGCATCAAATTATTGTATGGTCACATTCAAATAATGACATCTTGTATACTTTAGCACTGCTCATCATGCACACACCCTCGTCATGGACAACACATGAAGAAATGCATATGATGCAGTTTTCAGGTTAAAGGCGATCGATTTGACTGTTAAATCAGGAAAAAGAGCTGCTACATGTAAGCTTGGCATCAATGGATCGATGGTGAGACGTTGGAGACAGCAGCACAAAAAGCTGATGCAATGGAAAAGTGGAAGGCTTGGATGGCTTGCAGCAAAAAACAATTTACTGAAAATGCCCGCATGCAAAAAGCAACTTTTACTCAAGTCTGCCAGTGGATCTTGAAAGCGTGAAGCACTGTCCGTGATCCACAATCACCAAATGGTTTCGAGAGGCTGGACTACTGTGTGATGGAGACGACAAGGGCCAATTTGCAATTGCAATTTGCTTAAATATAGATTTTATTTTGACTAATAATGAGCCATATTAATCCTCAAAACAGTTATAGTTTATTCCGTTGCATTTTCTTCCGCTTATCCAGGTCCGGGTCACGGGGGTGGTAGGGATGTCCAGACTTCCTGAGTACCGGCCACCTCTTCCTTCACCTCTTTTTTCACCACTAACAGTCCTTCAGCATCTAGAGCCTTGAGAAACTCAGGTTGAAAGGTATCTACCCGGGAGCTTTGCCACTGGGGAGTGAGTGATCGCTTATGAACAAATTTTTGAAAACCCGTGAGTGAGGGAGCAATGTAGCAAAGGACAACTGTATAGATATTTTTGTTATTTAATTGTTTTATTTATATTTTTTAACTTATTTTTTATTATTTAAATTACACAGACCTTGAAATTCTGATTATTTCAGTTGTAATTTAAATTTGATGTATGTATACTATTTTGATATTAACTACACACATGTTTAATGATTGTATTTATATCATTATTATTATATAGATTATTTTGTATTTCTATTTTTAAATTACATTATTTCATAGATTTTTTGTAAAAATATTAAGTATTTTATTATAATATCATTTTAGCAAGGGTGAGTATGGTAAATTAAACTTTAGGTCTACAGAAACAAAAATCAATTTAAAATGTATGTTGCCGTAGAAAACCAGCCCGCCAAATCAAGCATAAAACTAAAGAAATAGACATTAAAAAAAACAGTTTGGCTGACTAATTGTACTGCAATTTGCAGAGAAAAGCAACGATGTGGATAAAATGCCTTATCTGACTGAAGCGGAGATGGTGAGATAAGGAGAAAACGTGAGAATTAAAGAGGAAAAAAACATTCCCAGGGTGTGACAAAGCGTGGAGATGGATTATAAAATGACTAAAATAATTCACCAACTTGGGTCCAGCCCTGTGTTTTTCTCCTTGGACAGCTATTTGTGCAGCTCTTTAAAATATTCTGCATTGGCCCTCACACGTTAAAGTCGAGTTTAAGCACAGAATGACCCAGACACAACAATTGCTGATAGCAGATATAGTCATAGGTCATACATTAGCTAGTCTAATGACATTTAATACAAGAGCATCCATTCTGCCTTTCCAAACCAAATAATTTTGATAGACACTGTCAGGGAGGTAATAATTTAGCAATAGGTTTTGATAGAGATAGAGTTGTGTGGAACTGCAATGCATCGTAGTGGTCATAAAAATGGATATATTTATGTAGCTAAAACACATATGTCTTTAATATGTACTTCCCAAGTAACTCTATTAATGTTTGCCATTGTCTTTATCATTATTATATCACCATAAAAGAACTTATTAAGGATGATGGTGCTCACCACACAAAAAAATTATGTTTGGGGTTTTAATATATCTAAAAATATACCTATTGGACAGCAAACAAATGAGTAGGCATTAACAAAAGAACACTGTGTCTCGCTCTCTTACTCTCCAGTCAATGCCTTGTTTTCATTAAGACTCACTGGGTCGTAAAACTCGGTCTGTTCCCAACAAACCTCCATATCAGAGAAAAAGAGGGGCAGACAGTTTTAGAGAAAACAGGGGTGGGGGGAAAACACAGAATCACTGGAAGAGCGCCATCCTAGTAAACATGGTGCCAAGCAGGCTGATGATCCCAGAAGGAAAACAGCCTATTGGCCTGATCATCAAGCATCGTGCTTCAGTTTAATGTATTTAAACATCACAGGAATGTATCACTGATTATAGGTCAATTTTACGACACGTTACATCTAGTATCATCAAAACCTACAGTATCTTCTGCATGTCGGTTAGATTGTCTTTTTAATGCCTGGAGGTGTAATGTAAACAATCTGTGCGTATGTGCAGAATGTTAAAGTTGTAGCCGAGCATTCGACAATTTGACCACCTCACTTAATAGCTGGCATAGAACAATAAATGTCAAGCCAGTGGTGCAGGGGAGTAAAAATGTTGCAGCTATTATTGAATACATAACATGAGAGCCACATGTGTGTGTGTGTTATTTCACAGCATTAAACAACTCTATCGCTACTACACTAGTGATAGAGGTGACTGGGTAAGTAAGTAAGAAACTGTGTACATTTGTCCTTGACTGTGTGCAATAAGTATTTCATCTCCAAAAATCTGTCTTACTACTTACTACTGTTTCCTGTAGTTGATCACAAAGGTTACACGCAATTAGAAGGGATTTAAGTCCACTACGCATTAAAGATAGTATCCAAACCCTGAGGGTTTTGAGATTTAGATTAAGTTTAATCTTAATGTACTTCTTCTTGAGCCACTACATTGTTGGCTTGGCTGTATGCTTTGGGTCATTGTCAAGCGGAGACCTGTCCAGGTCCCTGCTTCAGAACAGCACGTTTTCGTCCAAGATGTATAAGGTACATGGCTCCGTTCTTTGGCCATGCAGTGTTTTGTTGATATTTTTTTTTCTCTCTGTTGAAACCTGGCAAAAATTCTGAAATATTCATGTCTCGGTAAAATATCAAATAATTACTTCCCCCATTATATCTCTGCTTAACATGCATGATTAACGCATTGCAACAACACAAACATCAAAATAGATGTATGCATGCCTTACCACAAACTTTGATGTTGCAGTACTCCCAGCTTGTGTTAGGGTCCATGGTAAAGCACCATGGCCTGTGGCGTCCATCTGGATTCCTGCAGTAGTTATCATCAAGGCCCTTGTCAGGATACCTAATGTAAAACATGCATTACATCATTAAAACATAATTGATGTAATGTAATGTAACACCACTTTCCTTAGTATCTACATACATAGGTAGTCAGTCCATTGTCTTTTACCCCCTGTATCATTGTTACCTCATTTAATGTTTGATTGCATCACATATACAGTATATACTGTATTTATCATTCTAAATATATATGAAATAATTTGTTTAAAAGTCACATAATGCATTATTCTTCATATATTCAAACAGTTTGTTAACATTCCTGTGGCATCCTTTGGGCAAAATAAGGATGAAGAAATAGAGCACACCAAAAACAGTCTCTAAGCACCATTCAGAGCACTGGGTTTGAGGAGGTTGCCCTTCCTCCTTCAAATGAGCAACTGCAATTCCTGTCCTCTCTTCTGCAATAACAGTCAGACAAGAGACAAGCTAGACGCCAGTGAGCAAGGGAGCTGGACACAGAGTAGTGTTTGTGAGAGCACCTTGGCGCATGAAATGCAATGTTTAAAAAATCTACACTGAAGGACAGCAAGGTTAATTACTGCAGCCCTGAAGTCAAGACATTACAGACTTGGAGCAGCAGACAGAGCTCCTTTGACTCCCGACAAAGGTTCTTGAACCCCAACAATAATGGCAACAATTATAAATACAATAAATCCCAATGGCTATCAACCAATAACACAAAAGCTCCACTACACTACAGCACCACCCTCACCCCTCACACAGACACACACCAAGATACAAGATATAGAAGGAACACTAACAGGGCGTAAAATGCTCAACCTCCCTAAAAAACTGAAGCAAGAGGCCTTTAGGAATCTGAGCATGGCTTACAAGGAATTTAGAGCAATTAGTCGAAGGAAGCCTTTTACAGCTAATCACTTAAAAACACGCGGTGCCTCCTAACAGGGAGAAGTACACTGACTGACTGTAAATGATTTAGTGAAATCACTTGACATTAGTGTTTCAACTGTGAGGTATTAAACCTCCATTGTGTGTTGTTGTGTTCATAGGCTACCTAATCCGTGTCAGTGTGTTACCTTTCAGGGTGGTACAGGTGCTTATGTGGTTCGTCCAGGTCCCAACGTTGGCACTCCTTTCCGCTCTCTGTATGGTCCAGGGGTCCCCTGTAATCCTCACCATTACAATGCATACACTCCACTTTACAGGAATGACACACACATGCATACACAGAAAGAGAGAAAAAAACATATTTAAATAAGAAAATTCAGAATAGATGGTCTTGCAGCTAGAAAAACTCTGGTAATTGTCATTGTTTTATTTGTTTTGGAGATGTTGAAGAAGTGACATCACATGTTTCCGCTTGCACAATACAACATGTCCACAAAGTAATAAGATGAAGCAGAGCTTAGTTCATCCTTCCATTCTCCATGTCTCAGCAATTACTGAGAGTTCTTTCACTTCCTGTGTTTAAATACAAACATTTTTTAGTAGGGATAGAAGCAAATACAGAATGTGTAACAAAGATAGATGGCTTAAGCAGTAATGAAAGAAAAAAATGAATAAATTAAAAAGTGCTTGAAAAATTTAAAACAAAGTAAATACATAAGACATCCATCAAAAAAAAAAATTATAAATGAACAAATACATTATACTTAAAAAATAAATACATATGTAAAAAACTCACAGAAACATCGTTTAATGTGTAAACAAATGCATGATGTAGACCAATGATTTGAGCATACCTTTTTGGTTCACGCACAATATGCCAATGACAACAAACAAATACTAACGTGCTTTCACGTGTATAAAACCACATTTGTTGCCTGGTGAATCCAACACACTGTCTACTGTCAACAGTGAAAGGTGCAGATTAAAAGCAGATGTCCATGACGCAGCACATTTCACCGACCGGTCTACATGCGTACGCTGGTTTCTCCAGCCAAGTGTGTGTGTGTCTGCGTGCATGTTTCTTATTAGAGTCGGCTAATATATGGAGTCGTATTCTTTTGATGATTGCTTTTTTGTCAATATGGAAAGGTCATTTGCTGTGATGTATCAAACCGCTTGTGGATTCCTGAGCGTGTCTAATAACCAGCGGCTAGTGCTGAGAAGACTGCAAGAATTCTAGTGGGATCGGACGTCATTATCAAGAACCTCCATCAGGGAGACGTCAGCTCTTGACAGCAATACTGTGTGATATAACTAGAGGCTGAAACAATGGTGGGAAAGTATATTCACGCTCATCACCACCATATAAATACAGCATTGCCTTATTTAGTCAGACACATAACTCAGAAATGTTTATCTTTATGTGTGCTATACCGTAGATAAACTAACATGTTCATTCTCAAACAAGAGGGGATGCACCGCAACTGTACAGAGGGCAGCTACAGTCAGCGGTGCTTAAAATAGCAGAAAGGAACATTTTCCTCTACTGGACTTTAGAGTAATCAGTGTACAGCTTACTGTCTTTTTAAAATAAGCCAACACACAGCCATTATTGTCTAAATAGCTGGCAACACAAGTGAATACACCTCACAATGAACATTGTCTTCAAAGTGTCAATATTTCATGTGAGTACCATTGTTATGTAGAACCGCCTTAATCCACTTGGGCATGGGATTCACAAGAGCTGTACAGGTTGTTACTGGAATGCTCTCCCACTTCTCCATGGTGACATCACTGGTGGAGGTAGTGGATGTTAGACTCCTCCACCTTCATTCCGCTTGAGGATGCCCCACAGGTGGTCAGTTGTGTTCAGGTCTGGAGACATACTTGGCCACTCCATCACCTTTACCTTTAGCTTCTTTAGCAAGGCTCTTATGATCTTTGGGCTAGTTATCATGTTGGAAAACTGTCATGCAGCCCAGTTTCTGCTTCAAAATTTCACAATACATTTTGGAATGTATGTTTCCTCTAATAAACGGCAGCTCGACCAGTGGCAGCACTCATATAGCCCCACAACATGGCTTTGCCACCACCATGTTTGACTGTAGGCAAGAGACACTGATCTCTCTACTCTGAGTGCACTCAGAAAGGTGTATGGTGTGTGTATCCTACCCTGGGAACATTGTGGTATAGCACACTCCTGGTGTCTCAGGTGTGCCCGTGGGTCAGTAGTAAAGCACCATGGTCCGATGGTGGAATTATCCGGGTTACGACAGTAGTTCTCCCTGAGGTCGTTCTTCCTGAAGCGCTTGGACATGAATCTATCAGAAGCAAAGCAACGGTTACATAAACAAGCACATGCAAGGACCATCTGCAAGCTGTTTGCAGCCAGAATGTGAATATAAAAAAACAAATAAAACTCTTAAGGTCACAAGTTATTGTTGGCTTATCTAACAGGCATAGATGTAAGTAATACATGGTCATCAAGCATCATCAATGATCATAGGACGGCTTCGTTTTGAAAGAATATCCCAGAACAATACATAGGTTTCCATGAACCTAAAGCAGGATAAAATGTAAAACACACTAACAATGATGACGGTGACTCATATAGTCTCCATCAAGAGGACACATCACTAAGGCTCTCTGCCAAACACTGTTTTTCCACATGATGGGGGAAAGATTATCTCTTAACCATCATTTTAACCCTTTGTGGGCCACACAACAAAATATATCCAAGTTTTAGGATAAAATACCAGTAGAAAGCCATTGTTCTTTGGTGAAATTCCTCAGTGAAATGTGCAGGTCCAGTTTTAAGATATCGACATCTTTACTGAAAAAATACTACAGATTAGAAACGTCAGGCTGCGTTCATATTTACCCTTGTCTGGACCGAAAAACTAAAAAGGCAATATTTTGTGTAGTCTGGTGCATCTCGCTTAGCTTTCTCAACAGTACTTTTGTCATGGGATCAAAAGTTGTGCTGTAAAAAACATATGTATAAAGTAATTGGCCAGCTTTTGCGACATAATACATACAATGGTATGCAAAAGTTTGGGTATCCCTAATTTTCAAGATTGTCCTTTATAAATCGTTAGTTGTTTGGATCAACAATTTCAGTTCAATCTATCATAGAGCAGACACACACAGTGACTTCTGAGAAGTGAAATTAAGTTTTTAGGATTTACAGAAAGTTTGCAATAATTATTTAAACAAATTAGGCAGATGCATAAATGTGGGCAGCCTTGTTTTTTTTTTTATTGATTTGAATACCTCTAGCACTAATTATTGGAACACCAAATTAGTTTGGTAAGCTCATTGACCCTTGACCTACATACCCAGGTGAAGCCAATCATGAGGAAGGGTATTTATGGTAGCCAATTGCAAGTTCTTCTCCTCTTTGGGTCTTCTCTGAAGTGTAATCAAAGACCAGAATCACAGTTCTGGTTAAGGCCTGACGTGGCCGGCAAAGAAAAATCTCAGGCAACCTGAGGCGAAGGATGGTGAGAACAGTCAAACTCACCCCACAGACAAGCTCCAAAGACCTACAACATAATCTTGCTGCAGATGGTGTCACTGTGTGTACTATTCAGCACACTTTGCATATTGTTATTATATTATATATTGTTATTTGGACGTAGCAAGGGGCGCTGCATAGCGAAAGAAGAACACAGCATTCCAAAACAAACACAGTGCTTTCCACTGTAAAATTTTGTGACAGAAGTATTTATTCATTCATTTTCTATACCGCTTATCCTTGTTACGGTCGCGGGTATGCTGGAGCCTATCCCAGCTGGCGGGGTTCATCCTGGACTGGTCGCCAGCCAATCGCAAGGGACACAGACAAACAAAGACATACAACTAGTCACACTCAGATTCACACACTAATGGACAATTAAGATTCGCCAATTAATCTTGTTAAAATTAAAGGTTGCATGGATTCCAGTCACTATCAGCAGATTCTTGTGAACAATGTTCAATAATCAGTGACAAAGTTGAAGTTGCGCTTTGGCTGGATACTTCAAAAAGACAACAACCCTAAACTCTCCTCACATTCTACCAAGGCATTCATGCAGAGGAACAAGTACAACATTCTGGAATGGAAACTCAGTCTCTAGACCTGAATATTGTTAAAAATCTGTGTTGTGATTTAAAGTGGGTTGTCCATGCTCGGAAGCCATATTACTGTTTTGTAAAGAAGAATGGTCAAAGATACACTCAACCAGAATCCAGACCCTCATTGGAAGTCTTTAGCGGCTGTTATTTCTAATATGTTTGATGTATTTTTTCTGTTGGGGTGCCCAAATTTATGCACCTACCTAATTTTGTTTAAATTATTATTGCACACTTTCTGTGAATCCTAAAAACTTAATTTCAGTTCTCAGATATTCATTAATTCATTCATTCATTTTCTATACCGCTTATCCTCATTAGGGTCGCAGGTATGCTGGAGCCTATCCCAGCTGACTTTGGGCGAGAGACGGGGTACATCCTGGACTGGTCGCCAGTCAATCACAGGTACAACATACACACTCACATTTATACCTACAGACAATTTAGAGTCGCCAGTTAACCTAACATGCATGTTTTTGGAATGTGGGAGGAAACTGGAGTCCCCGGAGAAAACCCACGCACACATGGGGAGAACATGCAAACTCCACACAGAGATGCCCAACGGAGATTCTAACCCTGAACCTCCTGACTATGAGGCCAACGTGCTACTTCTCAGATATCACTGTGTTAATCTGCTGTTATAGGATATATATATATATATATATATATATATATATAACTAAGTATTTATAAATGAACATTTTGAATATTATCAGGGATGCCCAAACTTTTGCATACCACTGTAGCTTTACACGTTGTATATTGTATGTTACGTGAAACCAAAATGTCGTCTGCTGGCTTGAATACATACAATACAGGTAGTTTTACATAGTTTTTTTGTATATTTACCAGGTTAGATTTCACAAAAAGCTCATATAATTTACTTATCACCATTATGACATACACAGACTGAGAGAGCACAGCAGATTTTTCATTTAGGTTTTGTTGTCGCTACACTGATCCGTGTAGCACTGACACTTGTGCTAAAGCGAACCACTCCTTGCCAGAACAAGAGTACCAGGACCCATCTCTTTAGCAGGGTTCAAATGATTGCGTTCACACTTGGCCACACAAACCGTACTCATGGAGACAATGCACTTGAGTTCATTTTAACCAAACCAAACATGACGAGTGTGAATGCACCCCAAGTCATGTACTGTGTGTGTAAGGCAGAGGAAGCATAAAGCATACAAAACCAGGAATCTAAAAGGCCTTTATGGGCGGTGCACCGCTCTCTGTTTGGTCTGCTGTCATCCTCGTCCTCCACAAAGCTATCAAAGTCTTTAATAGTGTTGAGTGGACTGAGATGAAAATGGAACAGAGGAAGCGGTATGAGGTTGCCAGATAATAAAGGTCTCTACAGAGGAGTTAAACGTGTCTGGAATAAAGGTCGCCTGATGGTTATTAATATGGAACGTTCACTCCTTTGGTAGCCAACACACTGCAGCCTTTTGATACAATGAAATACTTGAATCTTGTTGTAATATGTGGCATTCATTGTTAAAATAAGGGACTACTATTGTCATACATGTAAGAAGGAGCCCGACTCATCAAATAATACCTGATACAGTATGATGGTGAGTGGAGGATGCCCAAGTTTTGTAGCATTTGGTTGTCGACAGAAATTATTGTCAAAAATACACTGCCTGGCCAAAAGAAAAGTCATCACCTGGATTTAAGTAAGCAAATAGGTACGTGTTTGCTGCAGTTGGTCAGGTCTAAGTTCAGCAACACTATGTGCTCAAAGAATGAGGTCAGCTGACTACCTGAATATACTGAATGAGCAGGTTATTCCATCAATGGATTTTTTCTTCCCTGACGGCACGGGCATATTCCAAGATGACAAAGCCAGGATTAATCGGGCTCAAATTGTGAAAGAGTGGTTCAGGCAGCATGAGACATCATTTTCACACACGGAGTCCAGACCTTAACCCCATTGAGAATCATTGGGACGTGCTCGAGAAGGCTATGAACGGTCAGACTCTACCATCATCAGTGCAAGATCTTGGTGAAAAATGAATGCAACACTGGATGGAAATAAATCTTGTGACATTGCAGAAGCTTATCGAAACAATTCCACAGCGAATGTGTGCAGTAGTCAAAGCTAAAGGCGGTCCAACAAAATTAGAGTGTATTACCTTTTTTTTGGTCGCAACTTTTTTTTTGGCCAGGCAAAGTATGTTTTGGTTTTTGTAAACTGTCCCTGGTATTGTATGGCCAAACGATGCACCTTTCAAACTAGTCAACTTGCCCGCGTATCTTTCTGCGGAACTGAGTGCCCAAACAAGGCATCCACGTGTTGGGGACTGAACGGATAGTGGTTCTTTTAAAGTTGGGACACTATAGACATTACGTGTGTGTGTGATTTATTTGTTCAACAAACACACACAGAACGACAAAGAACTCCATATATTTCTCTTTTCTTCCATCTAATTAGCACAGTGCACCCTGCGCTGGTAAGGCCTTCAAATGCTTTTCATATTTCTGAGTGTCAGACAGTGGGCGCTTCTTTTCATTGAGTTAGATTAGATTTTGTTTAGTGCTTTTTGAAGGTACCTAAAACACTTCACAATGAAGTGAACCCAGTGACACACAGGTTTTTGGTAAACAGCTGCCTTGGGGTAGACAGAAACGTGGCTGCCAATTCACGTCTACAGGCCGTAGACTCTGACCACCACCAAACATTCATTCACACACCAGTGTGGGCAGAATTGGAGGCAAGATGGGTGAAGTGTCTGGCCCAGAAACATAACATCACAGGATTGAACCAACAACCTTCTGGTTCCTTGACAACCTGCTCTTCCTCCTGAGCTAATGCCACCCAATACAAGTGTGATATTTCGAGTTAACACATGTTGCCAAGGAAATGATTTAAGGTAGACGCATAGCAGTAAGTACGCCCGGCCAGGGTGTGTAATGATTGTATCTGATGCTGAAGCTTACAATAAAGTTCAAGTGAAACATACACATCTATAACCGTAGACTCTTTAAAGTTAAGTTGGTAACAGACTAGAGTGAAACAGCATCTACGTGGATCTTCTGTGCCCTCAATTTCTCCCTCCACTAAAAAATGTTTTAGGGGGACAATTTGATTCAGTTTTCATTTGATCTTGTGGATGCCGTTAATGATGAAAGCCTAAATCCCACTCTACATTGCTCTCTACCTGTGACACATGTCGAGTGATATTTCTCCAACTTTCTGGAATTATTTGATAACTTTCAAGCCACAACCCTGTTGCTTTTTAAAGAACAGATAGATAGATAAGTAGATAGATAGAGAATTTATTAATGTAATATGAAATATTGAAAAAAGGTAGTTTCAATTGGTAGATAAACCTTGTATACAACTGTAAAACTACCTATAAGTCACAGTTTTAAACTCAATCTTTAACTTTTCTGAAATTATTTCTCCATCTCTAAGAAAGAATGCTGAAAAACTATTGTAAATGCAACGGAAGACGATAGGTAACTGGGGTCAAAAGTCAGGTATAAACCTATTCTTCTCTCTATCTGTGACACTTCTCAAGACATCTACATAACAAAACATTTTAATATATAAGCAATAATACTACGTGTTGTCATGTGTATTCAATGGAAGCTGATCAAGCTAAAATTCGCAAGTGAACCTAGACACCTTTCTAGAATCGTCAGCTTTGAAAACCTCACCTTCATATTTCCAGGTCTACATCCAAACAACAACAACATTATTAATTGTGAAGCAATTTCTATTCCACATGACATGATGGAGACAGCTGAGATCAAGGGCTCTAATTTTGTAGACCAGGCACAAGCGAAGCGCATCTTTGCTTGCCAATGGGCATGTTTTAGGCGCATTTTGCAATTTCGTGCCACGCGCAGCTTGGTGTAAGTACGTCTCTGTTCCTCCTACTGGTGCAAATGGCAAAGAGGGAGGAGAGAAGGCGTGACAGGGTTTAACACAGCCGGGTCAAATCTTCACCAATCTGTGGCATGGGGGGAGATTACAAGTATTGTAAATCAGGTTTGCCCTGACGTACTGAGAACCGTTGCCCAGTGAAAAAAATGATTCAATTATGTCAATTATGTCAAAAGAAGGGCAAAACAAAAAGCTGTCAGAGCACCGGAGGCACACGCTGGCCACCGGTAAGGTGAGCAACAAAGACACTCGTATTTAGTAATATGAAAATGTAATATAATATGTATATATAATATGAATTTTAAAAAAACTATGCATAATGGGGATGAAATCCGAAGCAAGTGTGTGTAAAAAAGGAATTGCCAAACTGGTGGTCTGGTCCTTGTCACTTGTGTTTGCATGTGAGATGAACTTCTATCAGCCAATTCATTATGAGCATTTTTGCAATTCTCGGTTACACAATTAAAGATGTCAATAAGTTTGACTAACCATTTATTTACAATTAACCACAACCCTATCAGATCCACTGGCCACCAATGAAGAGAAGGATGAGGAGGAGGGGGCGGCGATTTGGGGACAGATAAGGTGGTGGAGATGGCGCGACAGAGACAGGTGGGACAATCAATATAGACCAAAATGTATGTGCTGATTCAGATAGTTACTTTAAACAGTGCTTGTTGTGATTATTAAATGCATGTAAATGTGCCTGACATTGTGTAAACAGTCCAATCAGTTGGCACCTCCCCCTGCTGCGCCGCCACACCCATCTCAACGCGCCTCGGTCTACCAAATTACCAAATTGGCTGCACATGGTGTTACGCCGAACAAAATTACCACTGTGCAGCCTGAGCCAAGCTGCATAACCCACGAAATTAGAGCCCCCAAAGGTCAACTAGGTGGACGACATACTGTTACATATTAAATGAACACACATCCTTCTAGTGCAGGGATGGGCAAACTATGGCTTGGGGGCTTGCCAAGGGTTTGAATCCAGCCCGCCACAGTAGCACTGTCTGGGAAGTAAAAAGACAGCAACGTTCACATATTCTTTAATAGTCAATGTTTTATAGTTCACAATATATCACACTTCCTTTATTCATGTGTTTTCTGGGTGTCACGTACACAAAAAAAACAACAACTGTATAATTCAATTTTGTTAGTTTGATGTAGTTTGACGTTTAAAATGCTCCTAAAAAGGGACACAAGCACATATTGCAAGTAATATGTCATTTTACAAATAAAATAAGACACAAATTCCACGTGCTTTTAGAATCAGAGGCATAAAATAGTGTGTGCATATCAAATACAGTATGTATGTAGTTTGGCCCCTTTGGACAATTTTCTTTAACTCACTGCGGCGAGTCAAAATTTTGCCCACACCGTTCTAGTGTCTCGTATGTGCCTCTTTATCATTTCAGGTATTTCTTTGCAAGTCAAACAACTTCAAGTTGAAATGGACTATGAGGCAAAATCCAGACAGAGAACAGTGTTTATTTTTTCTAGGCTGTTCTGAAGATTCATAACAATTACCTTCACAAACCAATGGAGAAACTGGTTAACTGCTTGAGCAAGATCTTTTTAATTGGTTTATTTTATTTTTACAGGCAGCTATTTAGATTCAGGCAACATGCATCCATTTGAAAAATGTCTTTTATCTGGGAATTTAACCGGGGAATGTACCTCTAGCTTCACTAGAGGCTGTTTGATATTATCTTAATCCTGTTTAAACACACACACACAATTTGGGTAAACAGAGAGGCTTCAGCAAAAAATAATGTGTGCAACAATGTCAGTTTTGATGAAACACTGCATCCCGAAAACGCTTATGCTCTATAAAGTATACACACACATGAACGCTAACCTGCAGGTACTGCTAATTGCATGACTAAAAGCCCAAAACAAACACCCCATTCATCCATCCATTTTCTGTACCGCTTATCCTCATTAGGGTCACGGGGATGCTGGAGCCTATCCCACCTGGCTTTGGGCGAGAGGCGGGGTACACCCTGGACTGGTCGCCAGTCAATCGCAGGGCACATATAGACAAACAAACATTCACACTCACATTCATACCGATGGACAATTTAGAGTCGCCAATTAACCTAACATGCATGTTTTTGGAATGTGGGAGGAAACCGGAGTACCCGGAGAAAACCCACACACGCACGGGGAGAACATGCAAACTCCACACAGAGATGCCCAACGGAGATTTGAACCCAGGTCTTCCAGATCTCCTGACTGTGTGGCCAATGTGCTAACCACTCAGCCACCGTGCGGCCAAAACAAACACAAATTCATTTATTTTTTAAATTGTGAGGATAAATTATATCGTTCTTACTTGTGTTCATGAGGAATATTAGATGCCCAGGCCTGGCACTGGATGCCGGTGACTGTCACCGACCTTCTTCCCCTGTAGCTTTGACCTGTACCCACGATACACTCACGTATATAATCTGAAAGAAAAAATAAAATAACTACAGCAGAATTTTCAAAAGTAGCCACCGTCATGCATGAAAACACTCAAGACTTCATTAAAGCTGTGAGACTTCAGCTCAGTGAGCAACTAAAAGATCTACTGCAGAATTGTGTTTTCATTTTAATAGTGTTGCCACTACAGAAGGGTGCCAGTGCTGCAAGGAAACGTGAGATGATAACCATAGAGCAGGAAATTACTACATATAGTATTAACAACTAACAGTCTGTCAAGAATCTTCAAAGGGTAAGTAGTTTTACTTGATAAGTAGCTTTACAATTGCGGTTCGAATTTTGCAGCTTCACTCTATCACAATTTTTCAAATATATAATAATTAATAAATCATGCTGTTTCTTGTCTGAATACAGAATTGAAATTATATGTAAATGTATGCAAATTGTACATTTATTTAGCCTAAATCAAGTATTTTCAAGCATAAAAATGGCCAGATGAAGTGAAATACAGTTGAGTAAAATATGATGAATTTAGTATTTAACACTGGGTTGTAGGTGTCAATAATTGTTCATTGAGTCAAGCACCAGTCTTGATCAGCGCAACAACAGGCTTCAATTGGAGTTTTCAATTAACTAACATAATAACAATCAGAATAATAACACAAGCTACTGTTGCAGCCATAACCTACGACCAGCCAACTCCTATCTCTGAACACCCAATATCACTTCCTGGCCTCTACCCATTCTGCTCCTCTACCAGGTATGGAACACACATGGAACACATTTACTGGGACACACATGAGCATTATTTAAGTCTCAAATGGCTCATTTTCTCTGATTATTTATTTTATATTGGGTAATATGAATTTAATAGTGACCATGTGGGTGTTATTTTACTACATTTTCTGGTTATATTTTACTACAGTTTACAGAGCTCTAATAATGTTTTGAAAAAAAACCTATTTAGAAGATCGTCAACCGGTTTTCAATGTCATAACTACAAAAATATTCAATTTATAGATAAAGAATCATACTTTGCGGAAATTCACTTATCACGGCTGGGTCTTGAACTAATTACCCGCAATAAATGAGGGGTTATTATATTTGGTTTTATTACACAGTGCTTAACTCATCTGCTTCTATGACTGTTAGGGATGTTAAAATGTTATTTAAAATAAGGATTGAAGAATTAAAAAAAAAGTTTTACAGATTAACTGGAACTACAAGGTAAATGATTGGAAGTCAAATAAACGTCCACTAGCATTGTGATCTTTTTTTGGCAGGACAGTATTGTCTTGGTCAATGCTGGCTAATAATAATTTTTCATAATAATCTGCATCGTGTTTGGATGCAGAGTTTCCATATTCACATGTGTCTGGCATGTAGGGCAGGAGTGTTTTTCACGGTTTACAGAAACTTTGCTTAATAACAGAAAATGAAGCATAATGTGCTGCAACACAATAAACACGACATTGGTCCTTGCCCTTCCTTGTTTACTTCTCAGGGGACAACATCTTAAGAATGTTAAAGGACCTCCAGGCTATTGTTCAGAAAAGTAATACTAGATGGCAGAAACAGTATGAATGATATATTGTATGATATATTTATTAAAAGTAGTTACCTTTCTTTTGATAAAGCTGGAAGTTCAAGTCATTTTGCATTTGGGCGACTGGTGAGTTCCGGTCAAAAGACAACCACTGGCATTTCCTGTTTTGGTGATCATACAGGAACGCTCTAGACCCAAGAAATGAGGTAGCAAAAAAAATAAAAAGACAAGTGAAACTTGATTTGACATGATTTTAAGTTCTTCTTGGAGCAGCATACCAATCAGTTAGACCTAAAACTAGACACCTAAAACTGTGCTATACACTGTGTATATAAGTACTATACATATCACTGGCAACATTACCTGCAGGTGAATGAGAGTTTTTTGTTGCGACTGCAGATTCGAGCACACTTGGCAATGCTGATCTTTCTGCTTTTGGTTAGGTGGGACGGGCTTGGGGGTGTGGACACCAGACGCATGCCGTCAGTCTTCTGGTAGTCCTGCAGGGCATTTCTTCTGCCTTCTGATGGATGGACACAACATTAGGTACATCACGAGAGAGCTTCAACTAATTATGTTAATTCAGAGAGGCATTCATTTAACATTATTATTGTGGATGTAGCTGTTTCTAATACCTGATAACATCCAGTCATGGCTGCATGTTTGTATGCGCTAACAACAATAGCTTGAAATGATACAAAGGTAAGTGGTGAAGTGCCAGAGGTAAAAAAAGTTAAGGTTACCCAAAACTGAAAAATAATGTACATTTCAGAATGATAAAAAATGCCTGTTTCAGGGACCAACAAATGGGTCAACAATTTGAAGCTGTTCTGCAGAAATGGAGGTGGATCAAGCGTTGGAAGTTGGGGCAAGTATGTCCTGCAGGTGTTCCAAGTTTTGGAGTACTTACTACTACTTACTACTCCTATGTCTGCATAAAAGCAGTGTTTGGAACACACTCACATAACCTCGTGACCATCAGTTGAACAGTATTGAAGTAGAGAAACAAATTTATTGCTACAAAAATGTCAAGAAAAAGGCAATTAACAATAAACGATAGACAGACCATGTTAACACCTAATAACATATTTTTTTTCCCACAGAGAAATTGGAAAAATTGGAAAATGTAATATGATGGTGCACTTAATCCCCATAGAAGCATACAGCCTCTCCAGTATGACAACAAATACTACTTTATAGAGTGGGGAACCATTTCATTGGTAATTGTAACTTAGTGGTCGCCATTCACTATGACATCTAGCAGTGTGTCAGTAACAGTAATAATACCTTTATTATGGGTTTATAAACAGTTATAAACCTAGGTCAGTTATTAAGTAACACTTTATTAGGGCTTAATAAACTGCTTTTAAGTCATTACATATCAACACTGAGTGGATTAGAGATGTACCACAACCCATAAGCGCAGAATGAGCGTTCCAATTAGTGAGCCAACCCTAAAAAATATTTTCAACTGTTTTATTATTGATTTATGTTACTAGTAATGCATTTCTGAACGATGTCCCTGTGGTGATAACAAAAGATTACTTCCCTGATACAACATTACTGTAATACTGCGATTCACGTTTGAGTGTTTACAATTCTTTATATGACATATGAACACAGTTTTTATTTTTAATGCTGTGCAATGTTCGTATATAGGGTTATATTTAAAATAAAATCTACTAAGTGCAATTAAGGGCGACATGTAAGCACTTGGTAAGTTATACTATTGTTATTGTTAGTTTTAAACACTGTTATTAGTGCAGTATTAGGTAGACACACAGCCTCTATATTTCCCTGGTGACAGGCGGCTATAATGTCTCAGAGCAGTTATTACCAGCATATACGACCTAATAAGGTGCATGTCATATATCACTGCAACCAAGGCTCTCTCTCACACACACACACACGCACGATGAGCATGACGCATACGAAGCTTTTTAAATGACATAAAGCAGTCATAAGAGCCAGCTGCTGATTGTGCATGTGGGTGGGTGTTGCATTGGGTCACAACTCGGGTAAAGCCCACCCAAACACTCCTCAAGTGTGACTCCACATGCCTCGAGTGCACAATAATCTTGCATATGTTCCGACCTGACCATAAAACATACTTGCACAAACTACTTTGTGACACGATATGCCCTAATGCGGTGCAGTCGATGCATACGTGGGCTTTTGCGCACGATGACTACATTGTCAGTACAGATTACACAACATCCCCACTAGATAATTAGAAGAGAGTATTATCAAAACATGGTATCGCACTATTACAAGATATCTATGTCCTCTAAACTACAGCATGGTGTGGACATATCACGCCATATTACCAAACGCATCAACAGTGTGCGTCATAGCGCGGTGCCAAAAGGACCCAAACTGCTGTGAGTGAGTCCAACTTACCTGAACAGGACAGGATGAAGAGTGTCAACAGCAGCTTGTAAATCCACATAACGACAGATGTATTGTTTTAGGAAAAAGAGTAGAGTCCAAAAGAACAACGACTCTGATAGAGATGTTGCTGCCACCGCTGCGCAAAGGATGCGTCTCCTTCAAGTACTTCCTCGCCTCGCTTACCCCTACCCCTCCTTGTCCGCCCCCCTCCTGTGTGTCAGACTGACTTCTCTTGCCCAAAGCCCACCCCATATTACGTTTTTGTTTCAGCCTTCTTCATTGCCACATGCACATCTTTGTGTGCACTTTAATCATACACTACTAATTTGACCTGATATGCTTCAACTCCTCCCTCCTGCTTATAAGTCTCTATAGTTAATCACTTTTGGAGGTCAATGCCTGCTCACAATGGGATGATGATTGCTGTGCAGTGCCATTTACCTGCCAAGCACTGGGAATCAATTAGATACTGGCTCTTTTCCAAGACAAGAAAGTCAAAGTCAATGCAACAACAACAGGGGTGATGTGAGAAATGGCTTTATGGTATTCTTATATTCTTTAAAAATGTAGGAATTGCTAAACATTCAGCAACAGATGAACACTCACAGAAAGCAATAGATGGAAAGCAAATGACAATGCTCCAACAACCACACAGGGCCAACTAAATAATCAGACAGGAAATGAAGTGCAGGTGCGTTGGAGCGGGAAAGTAAAGGTGGATGAACTGTGAATGGAAATGGAATAACTAGAACGACATAAACGGTAAAGATTCTCAACTTCCAAAATGATACAAGACTTAGATAAATCAACAAAATTGCTTAAAATTGCTTTTGGTGACCACTTGTTGGTAGGCAGCCACATCCACATCACGGTAGAATACTTTAGCAACTTAATTTACTGAGCCCTGTTGTGTCACACTGCAGAGGAAGGACAGGGAGATCTGGCAGGTACACAGATACTTGTTAGGCAAAATATGTGTTCAGAGTTGCTTAGTATAAACGATACACAATAGAAACAATAAACATTTGGCCTAAGACAGATAATGTATGTTGCAACCTAGTTGTGTCCTGCAAAATTGAAAGCAACAAGCTGCAACAAGTTGACAATGGAATGTAGCGCTGTAGCTCACACGGATAAAGTGTGTCCTTCCAGAGTGCCGAGGCATTCTTTGAAGTAATTAATCCTTGCCTTCATGGTGGCACATAAATTACATATATAGCAAGTATCAATACCACTGGAGGACGACGAGGAATAGCTAAGCCAGGACATAAGAGAATACAAATATGATTCCAACATTTTATTCGTATTGGACTTTACATTTCAAGCATATCTCAAACTGCCACGGCATTTAAGTGTTACTAAAAATAAAATAAATAAAAATAGAAGAAATAGTACAAATATTGGAACAATAAATGCTACATAGAAATGACCTAAAAGGTCTTCTTGAATAAAAATGTTTTTTAACTCTGTTTTAAAAGACTCCATATTCCCTCATGGAGCTGGGAGACCATTCCATCTACAGCTTGAAAGGCCACGTCTCCCGTAGTGCAGAGTTTGGTCTGGAGCTGTTAAAGGCAGTTGGTGTTGGTGGGACGGAGATGTCTTGAGGTATTTGGTAGTGTGAGGAGCTCTTTGAGGTAGACTGGGGCATTTCCATAGAGACAGATAGGCGTTAAAAGGCAGAGTTTACATTGGATTCTATGATAATTGTTTAGCCAGTGGCGTGTTTGGAGAACCGCCTTGTCAGGGTCCGCACAGCACAGTTATGGATGAGCTGAAACCTTTGTAGGCTCTTGATTAGGAGGGCATTACATTAAATCAGCCTGGAGCAAACAAATGCATGGACCTGTTTTTAGCGTCTGGTTGGGAAAGGAAGGGGCAGAGTTTTTATATGTTTTTGAGATAAAGGAGACTCTGGAAAGGTGGCAAATGTGGTTTTCAAATGATAAATGTATGTCAAGATTGACACATAGGCTTGTGACATAGGAAGAAAGAGGGATGGTGTGGTCAGAGAGACGAAATGTTATAAAGATGACTGGATCAGATGAAAATGGCTCATGTTTTGCTACTGTTTAACTGAAGGAAGTTCTCTGACATCCATGCCTTTATCTCGTCCAGGCATGCAGTGAGCGCAGGTGGCGTAGCTGGGGCGGAAATGGGATTTGTTTTCAGGTACTGCTGGGTGTCGTCAGCTTCCGAACAAAATGCGATCGGGTGTTTCTTGATTATGTGACCCAAGCATGTAAAGCATGAGAGCATGTAAAAATTGAATTGTGCTGGCTCAAGAACTGACCTCTGAGGGACCCCACAAGTAGCGTGTGGAGTGAGGATCTTGTCTCCCCAAGAGCCACATACTCAGTTCTGCCAGTGAGGTATGATTAAAACCATTAGAGGATGGTCCCACGTCCAGCTGTGGTGTAAAGCTGATGTAAGAGAATTTTATGGTCAACAGTGTCGAAGGCAGCGGAGCGATCCAGAAGAACAATCCCTTGTCAGCAGTCATCAGCAGATACTGACTGATCGAGGCTGTCTCTGTGCTGTCTGCAGAGCAGAAACCGAATTGGAAAGTTTCATACAGGCCGTGTGTTCATGTATTTGTTGTATTATATTGTACATGCCATAAATATCGTTATTACAAGAGGCTGCAATATACAGTATATCGCAATATAGTGTTTAGGCCATATTGACCATTCCAACCTGTGATCAGGCACAATCCTTTGTTGCCCTAAAATAAAGAAACATGGAAATAAATGAATGAAAATAGCAGACATACATGACACTCGTGTTTTTTTAGCAACATCGAGTAGAGTGCCCAACATACCACTGAAAAGACAATGAAATCTCGTAAGAACATAATCAAAATCAGGGAGACACTGTTTCACTTGTTTTGTATTTGTATGAAAATTCACTATTTTGGCAAAAATTATTAGGGATATATATATATAGAATATATATATATATAGGACATTCACACACACAATTCCAACAAGCGTTTTTCATTACAGCATCATCTGCTGAAAGACTTGTCTGAGTGCCATGTCTATCTTCTGTGATTACAGCATGAGATAGGAGGCCTTCGCATATCATTCTAACATGGCTCCAGTGTCTTACTTGAAGTCACGCTAAGTGGAAACCAGATTGTCATAATGCATAACATCAAATGGAAGAAGGAATGGATGAATATGTAGGTGGAGACTCTACAAGTTCTCTCTCTTGTTCAAGTGACTAATGCTCTCGCCGCTTCCTGAAAGGACCGCTGAGTTGCTCGCAATAATAAACAACTGTGCATGAGTCACACACTTTCGCTGGAGTGGAGCAGGAGGAAAGTCTACATGTGTCTCCATTTTGCTTTTCCTGCATGCATGTATCACTGCTATTTAGAGCAATCTTATCACTGATTTTCATCTGATTCATCCAGTCATTACCGCATCGTCTTGAGAGGAACCTAGCAGTGTCTGGCATGCCACAGAGGTATGTGTCTTAAGGGTTATACGGTAGTACAACACAGGTCAGACTTTCTTTGTGGTCCTGTATTGTTTACTGTGCTTCTGACCTCCACTTGACCTCCAACCATATGACCTTATGCAATGAGGCACAGATGGAGTAGAAGTTGAAAACATGGTTGTGTTGCCAACATTAATAGCAGCGAGAGGGGCACATTACGAGTGACAAGGAAATGTCAGCAGGAAGTAGAAGAGCACAGAAAAGACGTTTTCTTTACGCTAATGAACAAAAAAAGACTATTACTATTTTTTTGCATGTATTTGTGTGTGTTGGGGTTAGTGATGACAGCAGGCGCAGATGCTGTAAACACTGATATGGCGTGTTAAGAGATCCTCCTTTTAAACAAACACACACTTCCTGTTGTCAGTGCATGAGATGGAAGCCACTGCTCGTAATTGAGCTCTGGTGACAAGTTACGGTAACACAAATAAACGCAACACACAAACACACACGACACTCTCTTCCCACATAAACATGCTGAAATTGTGACACTGCAAGCAACTGATCGTGCATTACCATTTTGTTTTTTAGATTGCATCACAGAAAGCTGGGGAAAATGGACTAGAAGGGAACTTTAATTCATCTTAGAAGTGGACGGACTGGATTATCAACATTTTCGACAACATTGTGATTATTTTGCTGTGCAGCAGCACAACACGAGCGGTGTTCTGGCTGCTCATTATCATGGGATATTCTGCTTTTTCTTTGACTTTGTTTGCAGGGCCGGATAAATATACAGTTGTTCGTCAGCACTTTCGAATTTCGAGCTTCTCTCTAGCACAGAATAAAAAAAAAATGTAATCCTCAACATCACTTCCTGTTTGTTTGTTTATTGATGTTTATTTATTGTCATTTTACACAGTAAAGAAGAAAACTTGGTGGCTCCACTTCTCCACTCAATTTCTAGCAACATTAAAACATGTTCAAACTGAAATGTTCCAAATGTAACAGGTATACAAATACTGTATATGTATAATACAGAAAGTCAAATATTGATCCCATCAAACAAAAACATGTTCATTCAGCAGGTATTTTTTTTTGGTCTGTGTCTACACAACTTTATTTTAGCCAGTGCTATACTTACTTTCTGCTTGTGGATATTAGGTGCTTTTTACACATTTCAAAATACTGTAAAAATGCCACTTTCACATGCGGTATCTGGCATCTTTATTTTATAATGTAAGATTAATGTCTACATCAACAAACATTAACTGTAGAATCAAATCAAATTGTATTTTTTGTAAACTTCCTCAAATTGTTATATTTTTAAAATATATTGTTTTTGTAAGTAAATCGCAACATGTGTATCTAGATTTACATCCCTATTCATTACGAGGCGTTACTCATCATTTCATCATAAGAATGAACTCATTTGTTTCTTGTTGATTTTTAGGCCCATCTTTTAAAGTCGAACAAAGTTCCCCGTGAATAGACTTTTAATAAAAAAAGAAAAAAAAGGTTTTATGTAGAACTTACAATAACATATAAATCTGCTGCCAGTTTCCGATTGCAGTGAAGCTCATTACAAATTGAGGCAAATGAAGTCAGAAATGATTTGACCGCTTCCAGTCCAGGCAGAGCCTTTTTCTTCGCCTCTCTACTTGTGTTTATGGGTGTTGACGTGAACATGGAAGGCAGAAAGTTGGAAGAACAATTAGTTGACTTTGTGTAACCCTGCAAAGAATAACTGTTTAAAAGGCACATCCTTTATTTCAAAAATGCCACATGTGTTATCCATTGTACACGATAGTCAATGTACAGTTACACCGAAATAAAATATAGGTCATGTTTACTTGTACAATGTACTTAATAGTGAAGAGGAAGAATTGTTTGGTTCTATTGTGTTTTTATTTGTTTCAGAACTTTCCGTCGTCACCGTTTCTGTTTTGGGCGTGTTAATAAGAGGTGGATATGCATTTTCTGAAAAGGAACACATGTGATTGCCAAGGAATTCTGGAAAAATGAATAGATTAAGAGCTAAAGGTAGCACATATTGTAGCAATACTTAGACATCAAACAATTATTCCCCTTAGGGGCTGTGAGAATGTACTGTACTATATATTTTTGTAAGTAACTGCGCAGAAAAGGCTCATGATTTGTTAAAGCGCACACCCCTTCTGTGTTGTCTCTGATATTATTTTTTTGACAAATACCATAAGGCTTCACCCCATTACGTCGGATTGACTTGAAATTTCTCACGCAGCCCAAGTCTAGGCCACCAAACACTCCCTGTATCTTTAGGGTGTAGTAAAGCATCTTTGCAGGGGCAAAGGTGGGACTTAGCAACAATAGTCCATAAGTCATAGACTATTTGTCTAACGATTCTAAATATTGAGTGTATCTGTATTAGCATTTGGAGCCAACACATTTATATATCTATACAGTACAACGTCATCCCAAACTGCGCTTCTCATTGCAAAAGACCTGTGGTGGAAACACGGACAGGACAACAAAACAAAGCTGTCCAGAACATGAGTGAAAGAATAACAGTGACCTAACCAACATTTCCTAATTTCTTGCACATCTGCTAACAGTCAGTGGTGTGTTGTCTGCTGCTTGATGCTAATTCGCCCCCGTGTGACTCACAGCGAGCTGCAGACAACACACAAGCGGAGGAGCCCTAAAAAAAAAAAAAAGAAAAAGCAATTGAGAGGGAAAAAACGCTGGCTGCAGGTATGTTTCATCCCACGTGTGCCTGTGTCAGATCTCATACATTTAATTAGCATGTTGATGTCCAACATGGCTCAGAGCAGCACATATCCTGAGTGATTTTGAGTGATTTTCCAGACAACATAAGTACGCTAAAATATGAGCACACATAGTGAAGGACACACAGAAGCCAGCTGCGAAAGTTTTGACCAAATTGTCCACATCAATTAGGCTGAGCTCTCCATCACCGTGTGACCTGCAACGTATCAAACACTCATTGTTTAATTACCAAGGGGTTTTTTCCACATAGAATAATAAGTATAGATATGCCCCCTAATATCTAATACCTCATGTTAGCACTTAATGCATATCAGTCCCCACTTTAAACACCCAAAATCCACAAATCAAGACCAGTTGGGTTTTTGCAATGAGTTCCTTTGAGAGAATTCACCTGGAATGACATTTTTAAACTTCACACTTCACACAGAAGTGCTGATCAGACAATTGTGTGTTCATACTTATGGGGTTGGAATCATAAATCTATAAATAATTAAAAAATATATAAATAATTGCCGCCATGTGACTTCCTGATTATGTCAAATCCAACCCGCGCTGCAATTTCATTGGGTTTGAAGAACCCAATGAAATTGTCCGTGTTCGGGGAACTGTTTGTAAAATAGCATTGAGTTGGCCCGCCGCATGGTCTTTACCAGACAACGTGCCTGCAGCGACCTGTGTAAATAAACACATCTAGCATTGTCTAATTAAAAGGGAAACAATATAGTATTTACATATAGTATTTACAGCCATTCTTAATAACGGTGCCAGATTCAGACCAAAAGTCAAAGGAACTGTACACAACTAAAATTGGCATCGCTTTAACTACGACATCCTGTTTGTACAAAATAACACCTTTAAGAGACATAAGACAATCAAAAGTGATCATTTTAACTATAACAAAGAATGCTGAAAAAAATTAAATGTGCAAAAAAACTCACATTTATCCCACTCTGATGTAAAACCAGCTGTCATGCGCATTTTGTCCCAACCTGAAAATTTAACCACAAGCGTGCATTATGTTGGTATGTTCCAGTCTCGGCGCTGCATGCACGAGTGACTGGGATGCTTACTTACTCGTAAATGCTAATGACACATTGACCACACTGGATTATTATTGGATTATTGGGCCATGTCCTGTCATATTTGCAGCTTCAAACAAGCATCTTTTTGTGTGTTCACATGAAAAACAAAAAAACAACATGTTATGTTGGTTCAAATATTTTTGATACTTTCAATATGCAGAAATATACAAGTGTTGCACAATTCCAAGATAAAAAGTTGGGAGGCAGGGGTCCAATTCGGTCTAATTTGGCACCTGCGCTGGTTGAGGTTAGGTAGTGCTTTGTATTATAATTGTTGGTGTTTTTTAATCTGCGGCACGGTGACTGAATGGGTAGCATGTTGGCAGTCAGGAGCTTCCGGGTTCGAATCTCCGTTGGGCATCGCTGTGTGGAGTTTGCATGTTCTCCCCATGCGTGCATGGGTTTTCTTCGGGTACTCCGGTTTCCCCCCACATTCCAAAAACATTAGGTTGATTAGCGACTCTAAATTGTCCATTAGAGTGTGAATGTTTGTTTGTCTGCCCTGCGATTGACTGGCGACCAGTCCAGGGTGTACCCCTCCTCCCGCCCAAAGTCAGCTGGGATAGGCTCCAGCATCCCCACAACCCTAATGAGGATAAGCGGTGTAGAAAATGGATGGGATGGGTGTTTTTTAATCATCTTAAATAAGAGCAATATTATGCTAGGTTAGCCTATTCACTGAAGAAAAACAAAATGATGAAACGTACAAGTTCCATATCTGTAGCTGACTGATGGATAGTTGGATATATTTTAAAACGTGTACCCAAGGAAAAACGGGCCAGACTCCTCAAGGTGTTTCCTTAAAGATGTCATAAAAACAATCTTTAGAGCCAAAAAGCAAACAAAAAGCATTTCAAGTATTCCAAACACAACACAAACAATACATTCCGGCTTTCCTTTTTCTTTTGTAAAAGGTTACTGAAGTTATGTGTTTAGAGTTAACAAAGTTGTTGTTCATGACTCCCCACAGTAGTAGTAGTTGTCCTACAATATACAGTACTGTGTACCATACAGCATGTGTTCACTTAACTGTTGTGTTGTCATTTTTGTGTTCCGCGTCCGTGATTGTAGTTAGTAAGCAAGCTAAAGTGCCTCTGGTCATCTCTTGTGGGACTTAGGATTGTGGGCCACAATAACACTAAACTGTGATGTTAAGTAGAGGGGATGTTCTAAGGTCACACATTACAGACTTCATCGCCCATTATAACGCATCTGTTCATCAATACAGTGACATATTATGTATGTACATTATCCATGGATTCAGTCTTTGTCCAAAAATGTCATGGTCAGTCTGCTGGGCCACACAGTCTGGAAGATCTGGGTTTGTTGCCCACAAGTATTGTTCATAGGTATGAATGTGAGTGTGAATGATTGTTTGTCTGCCCTGAGACTGGTTGGCGCAATGGGTGTACCCCGCCTCTCGCTCAAAGTCAGCTGGGATAGGCTCCAGCATACCTGCGACCATAGTGAGGATAAGCGGCATAGAAAATTAACACAGTTGAACATTGGCAGTGAAACACAGTCAAGGCCCCCTTGCAGTATGACAACAATAAAATCCAGTGGAAACAAATAAAAAATAGGAAACAAGTAGTAATTAAATACAAAAGTTGATGACTGTTGTAGTGCAAATGGTCCAGTCTTGTCTTTCCATTGGTAATTGTGTGCACCCGGGAAACAAAGCAAATCCAAACAAAGCAAAGTAGCACATCAGCAAAATGACCAGCAAACCTACGGATTTTCACGGCTACTTAATGAAGAGTTCAGATCGTTAGGTCTAATTTTATCGTCAACACCTTGTAGCGGTCATTACATGTTCAACATGATAATTATTTGTGGTAAAGTAAAAAATATTGATTTTGAATGATAGCTGACTATAAGGTAGCTTGGGGGTCACAGGTAAAGTCAATGCATTTCATTTTGATTGTCAGATTTTTCATCTTACAATTATGACTTTGAATATGCTAGCTAAGATTCTTAAGGTCATCTTCTAGGGGTTTGCTTGTCATTGATTGCTGTTTTGACACTGACACCAATGCACCATTATTATTTCGGGATGTTTTTACAGGACGGAGAATATTGACCTTGTTGCTTCTGGCCTTTTGCATTTAATTGTGAAGAAAAACTCAGGCCTTCTTGCAGCTTTAAGTCAAGTCTAATCACAAAGAAGAAAAACGCCAATTAAACTCTTCAGCTGCTTTTGTTGTGAGCAGGTTTGAGGGAAGTTTATGCAAACTTGGGTTGATTGGCCCCAGCGGGGTCACCGGGCGGAGTGTTGCAGCTAAACTTAGAATTAAAGCGTCACTGTGTTACATTTGTTAGTAAATATCTCCCAAATGGCATGGATTATTACTATCAAAATAGTGTCCATGAACTTTTAGGGAGGGTTTCAATATGTTATGCTTATCCTTGCTTACGCAGACCTTTCAGTTGAATCAGCGTCAGTCGCGTGTGTCACTTCCTGCAATTAGAGGAACAAACTGAGAAACCCGGTTGAAAGTTTGACCTGTTTGGATGCAGGTCACGCGGCACTAGCTTCGGGATGAAGTGTTCTTACTTGACCAGGACAAAAAAATAGGCAAAGTGCAGAAACAGCAAAAGAAAAGTTACTGACGCAGGAGAAACTGTAGACTGTTTAAGTTCCCAAATACAGTAGATGCCCGAACAGAACCATTCCTATGATGCATGAGTCACAGTCCTGTTTGGCAATGTATATACATCAGTACTATTGGCTTCATGTCTCCATGTGTCATTGTACAAATTGGATGACATAGTCTGTAGTCATTATTCGTTCATTCATTTTCTATACCGCTTATCCTCATTAGGGTTTCAGGATAGTCATTATTAACAGAAATAAAATACATACACTATACAGTATTCGCAAAATTATTAACATTATTATTAGGATTAATTATTATTATAAACACTCTCCATGCTATAATCAACATGATGGGCAATTTATATTATAATGTTATGTTGAAAATAGAGCTGTCAATTGTTTAAAATATTGAATTGCAATTAATCGCATTTTGTCCAAAGTTAACTCACAATTAATCACAGATAGAAATGAATTGTTATCAATGAGTAGGGATGTAAATCTCTTTGTGGTAAACACTTCAATACACATCTAGATACATGAGTGACATATGATTAAAAAACAATATATTTTAAAAACAGAACGAGTCGATATGATTCAATGCCTGCCCCACTTTGTTTGATGGTCCCTGAATGCACCCTTGTCCCACGCTGCACAGATAGACTACTAAACTGCATTTCCCCCCTTCTTCTTTCACCTCATATTTTGTCCCATAAGCTGATACTATGTAGGAATGCTTAAAGGTAAGATCTGATTACTTTACTAAGAGCTAATGTGCATATTTTAATGTGCACGCCACCTCTCTGAAAACAAACTCCATGTGTGTACTGATGGATGGTGGATACTTAATAAATAAGATAAATTAGATTGCTATAATGTACACATTTTTCTGATGTGTTGAAAATCTTTCCTGGTGATTAACTAGCACGCTGCTAGTGCTATTTAGATCCATTCTTATCTTCAGTCATGCACACGTTGACACAAGCCCCCAAATAGCACCAGGATCCCCTTATTTTCAGTTACAATGAAAATGAACATTGACCTGATAAAAATGTTTATTTGTATCAAGTTCATATTTTCTGCATTTAGTGCTCTCAACGTGGACCAAAATTTGTATTTCTTTTTCCAATTCAGATTTGTTTTTTGATTCATTTAAATTTAAATTGACCTCATTACAGGAACCTGATTGTTTTGTTAGGCATGATTTATTCTGCTCATACAAAGTACTAAACCAAACAAAAGATGTGGCATTGTTAGTATAGGCCTACTTTCAAGTGGGGATCTCGAATGAAGATGAGCTCCTGAAGTCGCAGCGTCTGTAAGTCCTTAAGTCAGGCATGTTAAAGGCTACGACCTCATCTCTTGTTTACAAGGATATCCTCTTACACAGCTACATTCTGGATTATCACTATATTGCAAACATACACAGATCTTCCTGTCAAGCACTTCTCTTAAAACAATCAAACTGTTCAAGACTCTCCACTGGTAAGCTCCGATTGAGCTCATTCTTAGATTGGCATTGCGTAAACACAAGCAGCCTCAAACAGAAAAGCAAAACGTGACGGAATTAAAAAAAAAAAAAAGAAGGTCATCAAAGGCCGCAACAATACAACACTTTTATTGTGAATATATTATATTTGCACAATAGTCAACACCACGTTATAAACATTTTTTCACCTTTCGGTTCTTTTATACAGTAAATAGTGTACAAATGTATACAAAATGTATTCAGGCTATAGTCCACAAAAGAGTAAATAATGTACAGTATTAAAGCACAATCAGATATTATTGGAGGGGACACAAACATGCCTCTACATAGACATGGACCTCCCATTAGGGTTAAAACACATTTCAACACTTTGATAAACAGGCATCACCTGCACACGCAGCACCAGCAGATCAACATAAAGGCAAGTTGGAGAGAAGACAACTGTTACACCTCGCAAGGAGTTATGCATGTTGTGATGTTTAATGATGAGGTAAGGCAATGCTAGATGATTTAAACACCTTCATTATTCTCTCCAGCAGGCCCTGATACTGACCATGGGGCAATCAAATAACAACAAACAAAAGCTCATCCCGAGAACTTTGCAGCGTTTTTTGGACATCGACACCTCAGCATCTGCTTCACAGCGCTTTTATTTTATCAGAGCAACAACAATGAGGGCAAAAACCAAGCAGGAGCAGAGAGAAAAGAAATAACAGTCATGGTTGATTCTAAGATCATTCACAAGTCATCTTGGCTCCTGATTTTGGTATCCATGGAGGAAACAGAAATAAAGGGAGCACAAAGGAGGATTACATCATTCCTTATATTTGTCTTACTTTTTGGGCCCCAATGTGTTCTCATGAGAATTTAGTGGAAGCCCCCAAAATTCTAGCACTATGTACATGCTGATTGAAGTAGATTATTTTTCAATGAGCATCACAAATGCATCTGTTGAGGACACTCTGATCTGTTTTGGATGGCTCTGCACCCCTCTAAGGGCACACGCGAGTCCACAGCGCTGGACCTCCTCCCTGGAGCAGAAGGACAAGCAGCAGATCACTCTGATCAATGCCGGCTTCCCACACTACAACTTCAACTACCTTCACAGAGTTTTTTTCAATACTGAAGCAACAAAACCTGGATGTCCTCAGGTTTGAGAGAAAGCTATTTTTTTGTTAAGCTTTACTAAAGAGGCAAGCATCAGGCAGAAGTGTTTGGAGTATCTGTCAACAGCAATCTACACGGGACGTTTTGTGAACATGGGCCAATATGAAGTTGGACTATCCACCAAACTTTTACTGAAGTCCGACACCTTTCCAACTTTGTTGTAATGAAAAGTCAATTTATCGGTGTCCTTGCTGTGTTTATTTTGTGTAAGTAATCGGACATAAGTGGTTGTCTGTGTAACATTATCGAGAGTGCATACAGTGAGGGGAGGGAGTGCTACCTGCATACATGCAAATTACAAGCTTACCAATGTCTGTAGTTGTTAAAAGCGAATATTTTTAAATCTAACTCCTGTACCGCCAGAATGAGGAAGTGGGATTCAGCAGTTGTACAGAAGTACTTGGGAGTGCTTGGTACTGTGACCAATCACAGCTGAGTGGGCTCAGTGGGAGGCGGAGGAAGGCCAGGGGTAGTGTTAGTTACACAGACCGTTTTGGCGCCAAGCAGGAAACCAAAGGAAACACTGCTGGAAAAAGGAGCAAAGTCTGGAAAATATAGAAAGTTTTCTGTGTGAGGTATCGATTTTAACTGCTTTATGGGAGTCCATAACTCAGTTCAAAGGCCAGAAAATGAGTATAATAGGTCCCCATTAATGGGCTTCATGATTTACATCTTTTATGCATCTGGCCTTTATTCACCTGAGCCTTTCATATGAGACATTCTCGAAACCTGCGGAGATGTTTACAAATATCTGCTATGTATATTTTCAACGTGTTAGTCCTAGGTAATATGGAAATTCCATGTTTGTAATTGTTATGTTATTGAGGTATAGTGATAATAATGAATCTTGGATAACTTCATTTTCATGTGGATTTATTATTACATCCTGCATATTAAAAAAGACAAAAACCTGACATAAAAATGGTTTTATTGCGTGGCTTTGACATTAACTGTACCGTAATTGCATCCTGTAAAATGATTTGCAGTGGAAGTCATTATTGATGTGCCGTTTTTAAAATACACACAGTTTCTTTTACACTGATAATATTGAGGAGTCACAAGAACCTTAGAAATCCAATAACAATCATTACGTTTTGTGTACGTCACCATCACACACGTTATTTAGGGTGGGAAGCACTTAGAACATCTATTTCCAAAATTATTCACACGAATTACAGATGATTATGTTAATTATGTATTGAGTAAAAATCATCATGACTATTATCACTGATATTAAAAGTTTTGTGAGTTCAAGGTTTTCATGATCTAAACATAGTCCAATGACCTTTTTACATGTTTTTATGACGTGGTGGTGATTGAACACTGCAAAAAAATAAACAAGCATTGAGTGAAACACAACCTTAAATGGCCCTTGACATGATTTATCAACTTTGCTTAAATGTGTTGTACAGTGGAACCTCAAGATACAAAATTAATTTGTTCCGGAGGGGATTTCGTGTCTTCTTCTTCGGTACAACGGTTGGCAGCAGTACTTTGGTACATTACCGCCCCTTGTATGGCGGTGCAGTACATTTAAAATTGTGGGCGGCACTTTCCATTTTCATTCGCGTATTTTGAATATTTTATCTGTTAAATGGGACGGAAATTCATATTAATTTTTCGTATAATACGTTTTTTGTAAGTCGAGGTTCCACTGTATGTTGACTGAACCGCGAGAGCTAGTTGGTCATGGGTGGCGTCATGAACTATAAATGTAATTTTGGTGAATTTACTTTTTGCCTTCAAAAAAAATGTAACAATGTAGAACATAATTACAAAAAATATGTAACATATTTAACTAAAGTTGATGAATCACCTTTAAATTATGACTCTTTTGTCAGGTTTTAGTGAGCATACAATAGCTTTTACACAGCAACATGGCAAACAGATACTTAGACACATGACAATGTCAGCTCGAATGTCAATCGACCCCCATAATTGCTTTCAACACAAGGGGGCGTGAGATACGATTTTTGGGCATCACACCTTGATTCCAGCATTGTGGAATTGCGTCACCCCCTCTGATACCTAATGGCGAAAAATTGTCTACTAAGAAAATTTGCTGTGTTGTGATGTAGCCTTCATGTTTTGTGCTTGGATGAGAACTTATCGCTTTGGGCTTTTCCCGCTTGGCACTACCCATCCTCCAAAAATCCCATTTTCAGAACAGTTGAAATCCTATTAAATTCTCATGAGAATTGTTTTTAAGGCCCGCATCAAAATTGACCTTTGGGCTACCCGCTCTATACATCTATACTGCAGTAAATATCAGCACAGACACACGGTAAGATTGTTTTGCCCCTTTTCCATTTCACAGTGCCAGTTGGATCGGTTTGGGGCGGTCAGTGGCCTGTAGTCAAATATTCCATCCAATGGAATGGGACACACCAACAAGTTTTCCAACTTTATTCAAGAGGAGATTGAGGGCAACAAGACAGAGCATTGCAGCAAAGAGGAGACTGCAAAGTGTGACACTGCAGCTTTCAGAGCTAAGGCACAGCAACAGGATAACCTAACATTATGCATGTGTGAATATTTGGACGTTTGAATCCATCTATCCATGCAGCTAAGACAAATCTGTTCGACCGATGAGTGCCCACAACTGGTTTGTTACCGATGAGAGTATCGGGTCTGCATACCCGCAACCCAAACTACTAGAATAGTACCTACTTTTCCTGGTGGAAAAGCGTCAACAGTGAGTGGACTGTAGGCACTGTGTATTGGAAAAGGGGCATATGAGCTATGACGCAGGCACTGGAAATTGAATACATCAAATGAACGACAGCCAAAGTAACCAGACCAAATAACTGTCATTGTTTCTCCATTTTCCACCAATATCTGTGGGTTTTAACTAGCTGGCCTTCAGTGTGACTGCGGGGAGCTTTGGTGTCAGAGTCTTGATATTATCTTTTGCTCTGCATGGAGCACATGCGGCTACAATACAACATTTAGCTAGTAGCAAAATGCCTGTTGATTGTTGAGTACAAAAAGAGCAGGTACAGTACATTGTTGAAACACAAACAAAAGGAGAGGGTACTCGTCATAGTTGCACTGCTTGCTGCAATCGATCACAGCATTTATGCTTCACAGGTCATAAATAGAATAAGCAACGAATCAACAACTACACAAATCAACGCTGTCAGTGAATATACAGTCTTTGAGTGGCTTAGCGGATTTAAATGTCCACTAACTAAATCTGCAAAAGAAATGAGGCAGAATTAAAGGGTTTGGTTAGCGCTTACTCTTGCACTTTGCAGGAAATTATGGGATATAGCGTAAAAGCGACTGTGCAGGGTAATAATACCATTAAAAATGAAAATCAGAAAATAACCAAGGTCCTTTGGCATCGGGAAATGAAGATGGCGATACTGCGTTGGGAACAAAATAACATCGCATTGGAAATCATCTGCATACCCTCCCGGATGGGGTCCCCTGATGGCCTCTTTTTGTGGGATAACACCATCACCTTGCGTGACCTCTTTTCTCCGTCATGCTCAGTGACTTTTCGCTGTTTGTGTTCGTGTTTGTAGGTGTCACGAGTTTTGTAAAGGTGTGCTGAGCCACAGCAGCAGCAGTTGGAGGGTGAGCACGGGCCATAGACTCGAGCTTAGGGAGGTCCCTCCACCACAGTCAGAATCATCTTCCTGTAGGGACACATTATTCGTCAATAACATACGTACAGTAAACTCGTTAAGAATTAGTATGCCTTCTAGTAGTTGTGAGCAAAATAGAGACATTGGGACAAACTGATTGGGGACTTAGTTCCTAGGTTACAATTATGACTGTCTATGGAAGCCGTGTAGGGCAGTTTTAGTGTTTACCTTATTAAGTAAGCGTTTTCATGCATGTGTTTTAGGGTTTTGTGTCAAAAGTTGAAAAAACGTCATACACGTCGTAGACTTTGATATGAAATGTCATAATATTAATACTATGGTAACTGGAATACATCACATATTAGTAATCACAATTCCACAAAAAGGAGGAAGATGAATCAAAGTCACCTCTTGGTTTTACATCATTCAATATATTTGTTCACTCTTCAATACCTTTTACTAATTCTGAAATAACAACAATAAATAAAAAACAAGTTTGAATGCATAAGTAAGATAAAGTGACAGTGTGTTACGTAGTTGTCCTTGTCATGGTTAATAAATTATATTGCCGTCCTTATGAATGATATTCATAATAAATAAATAATAATAGTAAAATAGTGATGAGTAGTCTACAACAATTGTAAAAAACCATTGTTGTAGTACAGACAATGTTGTCACTATGATGAAAAGTTCCTAGTATAAGGTGACAGTAACAAACAGCATTGACAGTCAACAGACAGAAAATTGACTCTCCAAGGAATGAAGTACTATGACCTTGAATGTACACAATATTACTCTTCTTCCTTGTATTTTGTAAACATCAACTGTTTGTAATGTTTCTTGAAGTTGCTCATTGTAGAGCATTGTTTTAGATCTTTACTTAACATATGGTTCATCATTGTGCATATTGAAGCAAAATGTGCATACTTATGGCCTACAGTAAGCATTTTCAAGCATAAACACATAACGTTTTGGTTCCGCCTCGCATAACCAACGCTTTAGTTTAATATCCAAACGAGACACCACAGACACACAGTAACGTTAGTCAGGCACAGAGCAAGCAAGCTTGTACTTCAGCCACCAACCCTTGTTTACATGCTTCGCGGCGGGGCCGATATACAGCGGGGTTTTTAATTGGGTTTAATTATTGGAAAAATACCAATATTTACATGTTTATGTTAATATCGAGCCAATATTATTGGACATCCCTACGTATTCCCTATGATGTCTACTCTATTGGGTAATACAAGTGAAAGGCAACTATAGGGGTGTTATTTCCTGTCTTCAGGCTTCTAAAAATGTAAAAAAACAAACAAAAAAACACATTTAGAAGGTTAAAGACAGGTTTTCTATGTTCTAACTACAAACAAATATTAAATGTATTAATACTAAATACTACTTTGTAGAACTTGTTCCAGTCTGGGCTAGAACTAAATAACCACAATAAACAGGGGCTGACTATAATAAATAAACACCTGTAATAAATACTAATAAGTACAGACAATGTAATACTTGAAGTAGTCCAAAAACAGAAAGAATAGTAAGTGCATTGTTTGTGGTTCAGGATTCCCTTTCCTTATAATTCACAAACATCAACTGCTTGTAATGTTTTTTTAAAATGGCTCATTTTAGTGTATCGTTTGAGTCCTTCTGTCAATCAGTTTCATAATTTGATTCCACTTACTGATATGCTAAATGTTTTAACTTTGTTCATGTGTACAAATGTTTTAGGTTTAATGTTCATATTTATAAGGTCATAAGAATAAGGTTATAAAAAATAAGATCATATCTCACCTCTCTTGTTGAGAAGAATTGCATAATATTTTTAGGTAGCAGGTTAATGGTTTGCTTTATGCATAATTTTAGCTGATTTTCTAGCTAATTTTAGTTTTAAAGTTTACCAATTTGTATAATTATGTTTGTCTCCAGTTTTGAAAAGTGGTACTACAGTCATTCGATTATTGCTCCTTCGCGGTTTATCAAAAATGAATGAATGAATAAATGATTGCTGTTTCGTGGTAGAATATGGTCTATTATTAGTCAAAACATATTCAGATACAAGAAAATGTAATATTCTGGTTACTAGGCATCAGTAATGACACAAAACGTTGCGACATTACCTTACATTACATTACTTTAACACTGCATAAAGTCATGAAGTCAGCCATGGCATGTCCGACATGTTGGGGGAAGGAAAGTTCTCCTACAATGAAATAATAGGAGTGTAAAGTTGACTATAGGGTGTTTTTGCTTTACATTTGTTGACAATATCAGTTATTTCCTTATTTATCACGCCAGTGAGGAACGTGGAGCTGGGTTCCTGTCTATACAGTCATTCACTTTACTTCCATATTTGGTTTGATATTTCTAATCATACTTACGCATTCTTAAAATGTTTATTAAGTTGCTTTTAAATGTTTTGTACTTATGTTTTGCTCTTTTCATTTTTTGATCTCCAATAAAAGGTGTTTTCTTGTCACAAGCATTTTGCCGTTCTTTTGTCTGATTGCTGATTTTTCTTTTTTTGCTTATTAGCCCTTTTATCAATGGACAGTGCTTCATGTAAATATTTAGAAAGTGTTTCATTCCACACCATTTTAACTGTACACCACCTTGAATAAAGCAAACAATAACCAGTTATCAAAGAATGTCACTCAATTTTTCTTAAAAAGAGAAAATAAATTGAACTTAAAACACATGTAATACTTTTATATTTATTTATTATTCTATTACTGTTAGTAATTATTATGATTATCATTCCTTAATACTTTTCACTGTGTGTAGTACTATATATAATACTTCATCATGGCTGGGGAGTATTTAAATTGTACTGTACTGACCCAAACATAAATGTATTTTTTCCCTTGAAAAGGTGTGTTGTCCTATATTTTGAGTGTAAAGACTTATATCTGCAAACCAACAGGTGGTGCTAAATGACCAAGCGAGTCACAGCTTTTCTTCCTGTCATTCACATATACACCAGTGACCTGGAGAAATGCAGCTGCGACACGGCGATCCCCTAGAAAAAAAGTGTCTCAAAGTTTGGGCAAATTAGAAAATAACTGAAAAGGAATTACTGTTTTTGTACGTGAAAGCATACACCTGCCTGCAACTCTAAGATGGACTGTTTTGAGCGTGTGTGTGTGTGTGTGTCTGTGTTGGGAGTATTCAGGAAGCTCCCGTATGCCAGCAGCAGGTCTTGAAGAGCTTTGGAGATGTTTGGAATCAAAAGGCAGGAAATCCATTCAGCACTTCCTCTGTTTACTTTAATGACACAATCTGTCGTTCTATGAAGACCTGCGCTTAAGGTAACGGCAACAATGGAAAGACGAGAAAAGGCCACCCCCTACTTCCTCTTGCCAGCATATACACTCATCCAATATAAACACAAACGCACATGAAGAAGTGTTGTGATCTAAGCAGCCTTTACTAAACAGTGAAAGGCAGAGTTCACAGAGATACGTAGGACATTTTCTATCCTAAATATTTGGACAGCTTATAAATAGTGCTTTGGTAATGAACAATATTTTTTGCGCCTTGCTCCTTTGAGTTTCAAATTTATTACATTTTGCACAACTGTGAACTGCATCACCCCTGTTTTTTCAGGGGAATCCATATAATGAATTGAATGGTAATGGGTGTGACCAACGCAAATGAAATATTACTTCCTCAAATTACATCATACAAAAGGCTCCTAATATTGATGCTGTCTTTTGAGGCGGAGTGGTGTGACGCTCCCATGCAAAATCTATTCAACAGTTAGGGTATTATTCTTTAGATTTGTTATTAATGCTGGAGTAGATAGTGTGGCAGTAGATAGACGGTTCGATAGCTAGATAGATGGAGATATTAAATTAAATTAACTTAAATTATTTAATATTTGTACAAATGTAATAATGTTTACATATTTATTTGTATTGTTATTATCATCATTTTGCTTTGTTTGTAAATAATTTTCCAAAAACAGCAACTTGTACCAGTGAGTATTTGAGATTGACTTGTCTTGCTTTCTGGTTTTGCCGGGAAACATAATTATAAGTACATTCTACGGTGATACAAAACGTGCAACTTCAGGTATACTTTGGTACCGTCTATGCTGGGAGAAGCCTACTACATCAGTCGTACAGGTACACTAACCCCATTAAACTCATCAGCAGAAACAAGTTTGATGTGCGTCTCAGAGTGGATCCTCTGCTGATTGGACACAAGGGCTCATCCTACCGTGATTGACAAGAAAGGCAGCCAGTGGGCGGCAGTAGCAAAGGGAACGAGATGGAGACCATGCAAAATAATGAAATGATACATACAGAAGAATATATTAAATGTCACAACAGAATATGTGCCTAAAGGCCAAGAGAGAAAAAATCTGATGCTTGTGAAGAATTACAGATATTGTAACTCAATCTTGACAAGTACTGTGTGGTTGTCTTACATTTTCATTGTTGTCAAAGCACACATCTGGTCCTTTGCGGTATCTTGGATTCTGAGCCAACTCACACGGATCTGGACCTTCAGCTGAATACGCATTTTCAGGAGAACTAAAGCAACATGACAGTCTAGCAAAGCAGTGATAAACTAGAATGGCACTTAGTAACTCGTAGACCTCCATTGAGGTGCAGCAATCCACAAAAACACATTTTACAAACGTGTACATATTACATAAATGCTATCAAACACATTGTTTTTGCTTCCAAAGAGAAGCAGTCAATCACAATCACTAACAGGAAGTTAATAGGGCTTTGCCCTGGCAGGTTAAAAGGTATTGTGGAGTATAAAGGCACCAATTATTAAAAGATTGAGGTGGCAGTACATTTGAACATACATACATTTGAACATTTATATGTAATTTTGACCCTGCGTACATAACAGAAAATCCAAAATACATGCAAAACTTTTTGCACCCATCGATTCATCCATTTTCTAGGCTTCTTTTCCTCACTAGGCTCATGGGGGTATGCTGGAGCCAATTCCAGCTGACTTTGCCCAAAAGGCAGGTTGTTGCCAATTCAAATACATCATTAAGGGTCCAAAATTAATGTGACATCCATATGCCTGGTACTGGACATATCTCTTCCCTTTGGTATCTATCTGCTAGTTAACTAAGTAACGGACACCCAAACCATCAACAGAGTGGAAGCAATACCTATCGCCTTAAAATTAACACTGGACACTGATGTAACTGCTATTCATTTTACAGACACAAGTTTTTACCCATTAAAGAAACTGGAGTACTCAATTCACTCAAGTCGGGTGTCACAGTGGATATGCGCAAGAAAAACTCACACGGAGAATCTTACAGAAATATATACGCACTAAGCAAACACCTCATTTAAATGAGGTATCATTGCTCATTGCAATGAAACTTTTAAATGTGGCAGATCTGCTCCTTATACAAATGCAAGAAAATGAACCATAGTTAATAAATTGCCTTTTAACAAAGGAGGCTGGTTTGACTGTGGGAATGCCAAAAGGTAAACATTTTTTTTTCAGAAAATGATGTTATAATTAGGGCTGTCAAGAATAATGCGTTAATGGTGGAAACATTTTTCAAAATTAATTACATTACCGTATATATTTTTTGTATAATTAACACATGCACACCAGCCTGCCTCTTCGTTTGAGTGGAGTGTCCCCACACAGCGTATGATGCTCTCTAATAACTACATTCTGACCTGAACACCCGGTCAACAGCAGTTCTTTTCCAACACCATATATGTGACTCCAACTCACACACACGTTTCTAGTCCGTTCATCGAGGGAACGACAACTTATTCTTATTCTCAAAATAACTCAAGATGCATTCAGGGACATCACAAAAACGGCATTATAATTTGTTGGTGGAAGGTAAAGAAAAACACGAAGTGGATATTCTTATCACTCACTTAGTAACGCTTAAGTCAGTTTGCTACATTTAGGCACAGTACGCTGGAAAATACACTAAAATAAAGTAATTTTACCTTAAATTATGTGATGTCTTTGAACGCAACCCCTCATAACATCACGGTTTAAAGCGTGATTCAATCTTCTGCTCCTACAGCTGTTAAAGAGGCATGTATTGTAGACATGTGTGGTATATTTTAGCATGATTGGTATATTCAGTTCATTTGGGGCTGTTAATATATACAAATATATATAATCCTGTCCTCTCATGTATCTTTGTTAATTAAATACAGTAAAATGGGCACGTTTAATACACAGTTGCTAATTAGGGATGTCTTGATCCAATCTTCAAGATCGGGATCAGCTACTGAGCAGCTGTATTTTGAAGATCAAATAAGATCGGCTTCTGCCACAAGATTTGGCCGATCTGGTTACCATAAATCTGGGCCACACTCCAACATGGTAGGTGAGGTAAATGCGCCTCAAAGCTAGTTGCCACTCAACTCCTGCCACCTGGATGAAGAACAACACCCAACACCACTGTGCCAACACATCTGCAGGGTACTGTGGTGAAGTTAGTTTCACGTTGGAGCCCGGATATTCCGCGCCATAGATACAGTGGAAGATTTCTCTCACTGTGCCCAGACTCAACTGTCATGGTGCCGCTCTAACCACTGGTTGTTATATTCTAAATGACACCACAGATTGATCTATAACCATGTCAAATGATTAGTCTAAAGGTATTGTAATGGTGGCTGAATAATTCCACGTCAGGATGGCTGTAATTCAGTTGGCCATTAATTTGCATGTGAACGCAGACCACTCAGGCCTTCATAGTCAAACACTTCCTAGTTTTCTTATTAGGCTATAAACCGGTTGTCACAATTCCATGCAGAACATGAATTAGGTATCTTCCCCTTTCTCCATCCATATGTCACCTGAGAAGTCCATCTATCTGACTCACTAAACCCATGCGCCCATGTCAGGTTCACAATGCACTTGTCAGCCTCCACATGCTGGCGTTGGCGAGTGAGTCTAGTGATTGGTCGAGCTCTTAGAGTGCTCAGCTCATTAGCAAGCGAGTAGCTTGGACCGGAAGAGGAAGTGGAAAGGAGAGTTGATTTGATGTAAGGAGCAGATCTGTTGCTTTTTCCACACGGGGTAATAGATTTATTCAAGCAGTTAAATTCATAATTGTTACCCGGTTTGCTGCTATGTCAGCAGAGTAAATAAACGAGTTACCAGAGAGAAATACTTACGAGTCCTGGTTGAGTAGAAAAATCACGAGTTTGAACGACTCGGTCTAAACTTGACCATCTCTACATTGGACGGGCTACAAAAAATGAATCACTGTATTGTCATCACATTCCAAAAAAACATTTGCACAGATGGGAAACACCAGGATGGGTAAGGAAACAATTATCTCGTAAAACAGAACACAAATGTGAAATATATGACAGGGAGCAAACCACAACACTCACAACATATTGAACCACATCAGAAAAAAATAAATCTAACTCAAGGAAATCAAAGCAAAGTCTCAAAAATAGTGGCAGAAAGTCAACAGCCCTAAACAGAACAAATTGTCGCCTGTGTTAAACATTGCAAGGCTCATTAACTTATTAGTATTAGTAACTAATGGCCCCTTCAGTGGCCCCATGGCAAACCCCGGTGATGACACCTTTGTTGTTAAACCAGCAAGAAGCCACATTCAAGTCACATCTGTCAAACAGATATCCTGACTACAGGTTTTCAACACACACAAACGCACGGGTGCACCTCTTACTTTAACCTTAATTCCACTTGAGGGCAGTATGCAGGCCAGAGACACAGAAATCCAATATTGTAGTAATGTGAGACCATCTTTCATATGCAGTGCATCTGGTTTACTGTTCACCCGTGAACATTCAAAAGGGACCCGCTGGAAAGTGCTTAGGTGTGTGTCCTTGGGTTCGGACTTTAAAGCTCTCTTGTCATGGGGTGATGGATGGAAGGGCTTGGGAGTAAAAAAAAACCAAAACTTGTCACTCCAATGTTGACTATTTATGACTTAAGTGAAAGGATACAGGGTTGTTCAGCCTGTCGCAGCGGCCTCGGATCACATGACAAACACGTTGCCTTGGCATCAGTGATTAGGAACACCAAATTGGTGTTGGGCAGTTTCTCTGCACGATACATCCTGTAGGGCAAACACAGACCCACATGCTAATTTAGTAGGAACTCATACAGTAGGTATAAGAGTGGGCAGCTCTTTGATCTGTCTATCCTCCATCTATCTGTCCATCAAAAACCTACAGTCACTCCCTACACATCTACCTACCTTCCTAACAATGTAAATATCTACCTACCCACATACTCATTTACCTTCCACCTACCTATTTACTCACATATCTATTTATATATGAATCAGTCTACCTACCTACCATCTATACCCAGTCATCTAATCTATCTACCTACGTAACAATATATCCACCCATGTATATACCTATCTAGTCGTCTAACTACCCATCCATCTGATTTCTCAACAGTTAGGTAAGAGTGGATTTTTATTTAAAGTTCGTTTTTAATTAAGTAGTAAAAACAAACCCTTTTCAAGTTATGCAAAGACATTCTATCTACTTTTCTACTGTTTCCAGTGATTCACTACATGAACTCTAATTTAATATAAGGAGTTCAATTTGATACATACTGCATGGATCCGTGCAGGTGTGCATGTGGCTCCTTAAACCCTTGCTTCCCTTATTGGACTTTTTATGGTCGCCATGAGGCTTTGTGTGTGTGCAATCGTTAACATTGAGAACCAGACACGCGGGGCCCATAACACCCAGTAATTACAGCCATATTTAACCCCCAAATTGACACAAAAGGAGGTTAGACCAAAGTAAATGTGCAGTGGCCCATGAATTGTGGTGAAGTTGAAGTGAAGCCAGCGACTGAGGAAAGTAAAACAGATAAAAGAACTCTTGTGCCTCCCCTTGCAATTCTTGTCACCGACAGATCAAGGTCAAAATGTGTCAGATTGGTACTTGTAAGAGAACCTGTCTGAACTGAGGCGACACTATTCTTAACCTATCCCCAAGGATCATTACACAGAAGGATGTGCAGGAACGAGATCTGAGGAGGGGTGGCAGGGAAACTTTATAGTGTCTTACATTCACACTAGATAGGGGACTCAATAGTTTGTGGACCTCATACAGTACAATGAACATACAGTACATAGACCAAAGTCACATGAAT
Source organism: Oostethus manadensis (assembly GCA_024372805.1). NCBI lineage: Eukaryota > Metazoa > Chordata > Actinopteri > Syngnathiformes > Syngnathidae > Oostethus > Oostethus manadensis. The sequence continues at coordinate 2,395,065 of QODF01000002.1, read as the reverse complement.
TAACAGATATACCTTGAACAGTTTCCACAGTCAAGGACTCCTGAGTATGATCTTTCGTCATTGTCAAAGAAGTACTGCGTTTGCTCTGTGATGCAGCTTTCTTTAAACATGGCATCTGGGATATCCTCATCAGCTGACTCTGCTGGAAGGTTTCCACAAGAAGGTGTTTGCAGTAAAATGTGAGATTACACATCAAAATACGGTGAAAACCACATGGTCGTTGGATAGGGTGAGGAGATACATTTTATTCAACGGGAGCCTGAGAGCAGCAAGAAAACGAGCTACTGCAGCAAAGTGGAGACCGGGGAATACAATTTCTGCACCCATTTAATAACAATACTGTATGCTTGGAACCCAGGTACTAAAATAGTATCTGGTACTAAGAGAGGAAAGTGACAACTACTGGTAGTGCCCGATTAGCCTGAGTAGGGACCATGGAGTGGAAAAAGGTTAAGCATTAATGAGGAAGTGGCCAAATATGGTTTTATTGCTCACCTGCCTCTAGAAGGTTGGGGAACATGAGGCCATAGAAAAGCTGCTGGAGTATTGACCTAAAAAAGAGGACATTAAATGGACAATTATTATGTTATTCTAGTTGGTCATACACAGGATACACGTCATTGCACCTTGCAGAAAAACTAAAGAAGTCTGTATTAATTTCCCCTTTTGTAAAATATAAACATAAACAACATGTACATAATCTACCTGTCATTTGGGATTTGCCAAATGACAGGTAGATTATAAACATAAACAACATGTACATAATCTACCTGTCATTTGGCAAATCCCAAACAAAACTGACCCACAACCTGTTTTGAATACCAAACCTATGTTTGAGAAAGGATGCCCGTTATAATTACCCTCAAAGATACTGATTTTGTAATTTACGTGGGACTTTTACCGCTCAGGATCACAGCTGTACTGTTCTATGGGGTGTAATGAAGCCTCCCACTGTACACCTAATACTGACGCTCTACACTGATTAAGAAAGCTGTAGTCTCACCTGTAGAAACCGTGACATAAAATTGTGAATCTATACAACACACACAAAACCAAAACACCAAAGACATTGCCATTCACGCACTCACCAAGCAGCACGGGAGGTCCACCACCCGACACTAAGCAGATCTGCTATGGTTGGCTGCAGAAGAAAAGACATACATTATAACACAAAAAGAAGGTAGCTTAATAGTCTAATCCCCCCCAAAGTGAATGAAAATTCAATAAGAAGCAACTAACCACAAAGACGGAGCGAGGTCCCGCTGCAGCCTTGCTGTCTTTCTCTGGGTCACAAACAGACTGATAGTCGTAGGTCTTGTTGAAGGAGTAAAGAGAGGTGTTGACCAGGTTGATCATCAGCACAGGGTCCACCTCGCCAAAGAACTGACCTATCTGGACGCAGAAAGAACACTTAGCTGTTTCGCCTTGAGTTGGCTGTGCTTCTCTATCAGCAGTTCATAAGTCATTTGCATCAACTTTCTTGGCCAATTTGTATGCTCAGACATACTCAGAGAATCCTTTTAAGCAAGCAGCTGTCCACACATCTATTGCTTATGCAATGGAGTGTGTGTAGCGATGTCCTCTTCCTTCTACTCTCGTCTGCAATGTCAAATACTACGAAACATGATTATGTTCCTGAAATGGTCGCAGCCCAACCAATTTTTCTTACTGGAGACCTCATTAAGGGTGGTGTGAGAATGTGACGACATACAACACAGACCATAATCCACTGTCAATTTTAGGAGTCACTGCCCTTTATTTTCTTGTGCTAGTCATCTTCGATGTTAACTCACATAGTAATTATAATTAAAAAACGGCACGTTACAAATAATAGCACGTTAACGGTGTTAATTTAATTAATTTAATGAATTGTGTAAATGTTTTTAGTGTAATTAAGGCATATAAAGTACATCATTGCAAGCCATGCCTCTCCGTTATGAAGATAGAAGGCGGCCGACTATAGCTCCCTGCAGAGTCACAGAGTCTGCTGCTCTTTACTAATTTTATTCTGTCCTGAACACATCAACAGCACTGCAATTCCAACACCATACAGTGTATGCATCCCAGTCATTTGAAAACTAGAATGTGTAATCATTTGACGCCCTAAAAACAACCACAAAGGAAATCCTACATCTCAAGTTTTACAGTAACAAATGACACCACTTATGTTGCTTTTTCACATTGGTTACTAAAAATGGAACGTAAAAACAAGAAAATGCAGTATGTCCTATCTTGCCCTAGACCTTGGGGACCTGCAGCAACCTTCATTCAGTATGTCAGTTTGAAAGGCTTACTGTACACCCACAAGGGACTCACTCTAATAAAGCATCCCTGACTGACAGAACCATAACTTTGATCCTAATGTTAAGACTTGAGTAGAAGCATGGATGGGGCCCTGTCCTACAGGAGCTTTGAAAAGAGCTCAAATGAGGAGGCCATCTTTGTAACTTAGCCCCAAGTCCTTCACTTGACCTTTAACAGTGATTGATTCATTTCCCGTGATAGGCAATGGTCTACTAGTTTTTTATTTCACCTTTTTGTTTATTTGAAATCCACTAATGCATTGACTGGCGACCAGTCCAGGGTGTACCTCGCCTCCCGCCCGAAGTCAGCATGGGATAGGCTCCAGCACACCCGCGACCCTAATGAGGATAAGCGGTATAGAAAATGGATAGATGGAAATCCACTAATGCCTTTAAATAGCGGACATGGACAAAAAACTAGAAAATCAATGCGGTGAAGTAGTCAAGTAGGTCAAGTACTGTCAATACTGATGAATGTTGATTTGAACCTGAGCAAGATGCTTTGTATATCAAATGACTTATTTGTGGGTAGAACCACATCTCACATTCAACTTGTATTTGTTTGACTATACAAGTGCTAGAGAATCTTTGTAACTCACCAGGCTAATGTAATCATCCTGATTGGACATGAGGAGAAACCCACCATCATCCAAGATCACACAATCAACATGCTGAAACAAAACAAATGGTCATATACAGTACACATAAAAAGGTAGCATTAAATGCATTTTGCCAGGCTACCAATCAAATTGCTGTACCTTGTCATTCTTCATACAGCCACAGATCTCATCTTTGCACTGAAAAAAGAATAAAATGTATTAAGGCTGACAAAGAATAAATTGTTTATCGTTCAAAAGTAAGTAAAACTGTAGCAGTACTTGCCTGTGAAACATAACTTACATTCTCTTTGAGTGTGGCGTTCATGAAACTGTTCATCCAGGATGTGACATTGAGTTTCACTCCTACCACTACAAACCAGACAGACCAGAAGCAAAGGTATTACTTTATCATGTTATCATGGTTTTTTTACATTTATTTTTAACAAATGAGCTCAAAAATAAAATGAAAATAAAAATTGTGCAAAACCATTCAGTTTCTCAATCCCACTGACATGCCTTCCATAGAGGAAGCAGAGTCTGAGGATACGTACGTGGACAGTTCTATCACCGTGGCTGAGGTAATTGGGGTAGTCAAATCACTCCCCAGTGGCAAGGCTCCGGGGGTAGACGAGTTCCGCTCAGAATTTCTCAAGGCTCTGGATGTTGGAGGACTGTGTTGGTTGACACGCCTCTACAACATTGCATGGAAGTCAGGAACAGTACCTCTGGACTGGCAGACCGGGGTGGTGGTCCCCATTTTTAAAAAGGGTGACCGGAGGGTGTGTTCCAACTATAGGGGGATCACACTCCTCAGCCTTCCTGGGAAAGTCTACTCCAGGGTGCTGGAGAGAAGGGTACGACCGTTAGTCGAACCTCGGTTAGAGGAGCTGCAATGTGGTTTTCGTCCCGGTCGCGGAACACTGGACCAGCTCTACACCCTTGCAAGGGTACTCGAGGGTATGTGGGAGTTTGCCCAACCAGTCTACATGTGCTTTGTGGACCTGGAAAAGGCATTCGACCGTGTCCCTCGTGGTGTCCTGTGGGGGGTGCTCCGGGAGTACGGGATTGATGGTCCGCTTCTACGTGCCATTCGGTCCTTGTACAATCGAAGCAGGAGCCTGGTTCGCATTGCCAGCAGTAAGTCGAGCTTGTTTCCGGTGAATGTTGGCCTCCGCCAAGGCTGCCCTTTGTCACCGATTCTGTTCATAATCTTCATGGACAGAATTTCTAGGCGCAGTCAAGGTGTTGAGGGAGTCCAGCTTGGTGACCTTAGGATCTCGTCTCTGCTATTTGCAGACGATGTGGTCCTTATGGCCTCATCAGGCTGTGACCTTCAGCGTTTACTGGAGCGGTTTGCAGCTGAGCGTGAAGCTTCTGGGATGAGACTCAGCACCTCCAAATCCGAGGCCATGGTTCTCAGTCGGAAACGGGTGGACTGTACCCTACGGGTTGGGAGTGAGGTCTTGCCTCAGGTGGAGGAGTTCAAGTATCTCGGGTTCTTGTTCACGAGTGAGGGAAGGTTGGAGCGTGAGATCGACAGACGGATCGGTGCAGCATCTGCAGTAATGCGGTCGCTGTACCGGACCGGCGTGGTGAAGAGAGAGCTGAGCCGGAAGGCAAAGCTCTCTGTTTACCGATCGATCTACGTTCCCACCCTCACCTATGGTCATGAGTTATGGGTCATGACCGAAAGAATGAGATCGCGGATACAACCGGCGGAAATGAGTTTCCTTCGTAGGGTGGCTGGACTCACCCTAAGAGATAGGGTGAGAAACTCTGCCATCCGGGAGGAGCTCAGAGTAGAGCCGCTGCTCCTTCACATCGAGAGGAGCCAGTTGAGGTGGCTCGGGCATCTAGTCCGGATGCCTCCCGGGCGCCTTCCTGGTGAGGTGTTTCGGGCATGCCCGGTCGGGAGAAGTCCCCCGGGAAGACCTAGGACACGCTGGAGGGACTATGTCTCACAGCTGGCCTGGGAACGCCTTGGTGTCCTCCCGATGGAGCTGGAAGAGGTCGCTGGGGACCGGGAAGTCTGGACTTCCCTACTGAAGCTGCTGCCCCCGCGACCCGGACCCGGATAAGCGGTGGAAAATGGATGGATGGATGGATGGACCATTCAGTTTTCAGACACAGAGCACCACCAGTGCAATCTGTACACAGGTTACACTGAAATAGTGTAACCTGCATGTTTGAAATAAATTAAAATCATACCATTCCATACTGTTCATCCAGAATGTTGTCAGTGGGTTTCACTGCCACTACTACAGAGCATGCCAGATACATGTATTGACCTTTTGTGGCAAGCAGCCAATCAATGTGGTATTAGTGTCACTAACCTGCAGGCTTAAGTGTGACTTCATTGACAGTGAGTTCCACAGCTTTGCTGACAAGAATACCTGACTCTGACACAATCTCCCGTCCTTCTGCTGCAACTAGAGGAAAGACAAACAAGGCAACTGTAACTGTAATCATGGCACATTTGGTCTTAAAACCCTGTTGACACTGTCAAAGCTGGCAGCATTACAGAACCATTGCGGCTGTTGGGACATTCCAAACATTTTTAGCTGCTTATAATTTATGTTGAGCTGACTGGATGGAGCCTGTGAAGCCAGCCCATGTGTTAATCCAGTCAAGTGTTACCCCACACCATTGTTGGCCTCCCCTGATGTCTGTTGGAGAGATTAGTGGAGATAAGCAAGAGAGGAAGCACACAGTCCAGGAGTAAAGGTTAGGATGAGTGCTGACGGACATACTGTAAGCACGGAAAAGAAGAAAGATAAAGAGTGTGATGCCATCGGCATACAAGTGCAGCCTTTGCCAAGGAGGCTGGCTTGGAATGACATTTAAAGGCAGGGAGCAAGGTAGGCTCAATGCCAGACCACACTGAGGAGACTAAGGCTTCGTACACTGCAGGGTAGGATTCCCAATTCGGATTTTTTGTTTAAAATTCAATTTTTTATGTGGTCATTCACATTACCAAACAAATGCGACTTGTAATGTGAATGCAATGTGCCTGGAAAGTGACGTGCATGTGCAGAAGCACATCACTCACATTTCCGTGTGCAGAAGTAAAGATTGCTGCGGTGTGCGCTCCAGTGATGTGCGATACCATTGATTTCATTTCTGATTCAATACTGGGTAAAATTCAGACTGGTATTGGCGATACCAATTTGTTACTATGTGCAAATTAATCTAGTAATTTCATTTAATATTTCAAATTATATCATAAAGAATACAAGACATCATAGTCATTTATTGATTTATATTGAACTGGGAAGTATACTGCGGTATTGGGGTGATTTACAATATAGACAAGCTAAGATACATCAGAATATACAAAGTACAAAATTAGGTGTCTGAAGTATCAAAAGTATCACTATATTGATTTCAGAATCAAATTTAGTGCATGAAAAGCTAGTATCGGACATATCGACGTTTCAGTATCGAGGCGCACATTACTAGCATGCTCTAATTAACGTGTTTGTGGCAATTTCAAGGATTTTGTGCAATGATAGTCGATACTTTATCAACCAAATAATTCCCTGTAGAAGATGAAGAAGAAAGATGGCATAACTCTGGTATGGAAGTTTGTAGACAATTTGTTGCCACGTCTGTTCCAAGGTGCGTGTGGGTGGAGTGATTAGAATTTTCCGAGAGCTGCTTTACACCTTATAGGACACCTTATGAAAATAATTTTCGCATAAGAAGTACTTTTGCCTACATTGGTGAGTGCATTTATTCAAGTCTAGCATTCATGCATTCATTCATTTTCTGTACCGCTTATCCTCATTAGGGTCACGGGGGATGCTGGAGCCTATCCCAGCTGGCTTTGGGCGAGAGGCGGGGTACACCCTGGACTGGTCGCCAGTCAATCGCAGGGCACATATAGACAAACAAACATTCACACTCACATTCATAGCGATGGACAATTTAGAGTCGCCAATTAACCTAACATGCATGTTTTTGGAATGTGGGAGGAAACCGGAGTACCCGGAGAAAACCCACACACGCACGGGGAGAACATGCAAACTCCACACAGAGATGCCCAACGGAGATTTGAACCCTGGTCTTCCAGATCTCCTGACTGTGTGGCCAATGTGCTAACCACTCAGCCACCGTGCGGCCCCCAAGTCTAGCACAATAAACAAAATAAATAAATAAAGTCTCGGTAAGCACGACAATACACGCCTTTCTATGATGTATATGTCAGATACTGTATATGCCACCTGAGCATTCAATCTGCAGTCACACCGCATACATATCCGATTTATACCCACATACGAATGAGACCTGATTCGCATTTGAAAAAATTGGAATTGTGCTGTTCACACTGACATGAAAAAATCAGATACAGTATTGAGCTCTTACTGTTAAAAGATGGAGCAGTGAAAATGTACATCTCGTTGTCCAGGGCTCTCTTGTAGAAGCTGGACTCGTATGTCTCAGGGTTTTCAATCCACTCTTCCCCAGCACTAAATGTAATAAGTTTGTTGCAATTATTAATACAATACATAACATAATGTGAGTAATGCAGTGGTACCACAATAACAAAAGTAACAAAAACAATTTCGTGGGGAAAATATGTGTCAAAAGTCAAGTGAGCATCTAAAGCACAGGTTTCAATCTCATCATTTTATGTGGCCTATAAAAGCCTGCAAATAATGTGCATCATCAAATCACTTCATCTTTCATGCTAAAGGTATTTGTTCTTTTGGTTTTAACAGAAGTTTGACTGCATACAATTGCATTTCTTATAAAGTTCAATATTATCTGATGCAAAAGGTCATCACAAAAAATATTTCTAATAAAAAATAAAAAATACAAATATATGTTTCTCACCCTAACTTATAATTTCAAAGCAAGCTATTCATAATTTTGTTAGGAACAAATACATACAGTAATAATCAGATGCATGGGCGGTTGTGTAATACTATCATGAGGCAAGTTTTCATTTATATTCATATCCATGTAAAATGGTATTGAAAACTACAGAACTAGAAATTGAACCTATTGTGACATGTGAAAGGGTCTGGTGAAAATATTCATTATTTGACCTTTGCCAATTCATAAAATCTCTATAATATAGATATTTATTATGTTCCCTTTTTTTAATTCATATTTGGAAGTTGCTGAGCATCATGGAGTGGGTGTGTTTAACTGTGGAGGTACCACTGTATATACTTATTAGCGAGTAAACTATGACATACTATCAACATTATTGGCTACTATTTTGATTGTATTGTGAATGTCCTGTGCAACGTTGCAGGAAGACTACATTGTATACATTGAATATACAAGTATGGCCAAAAATATTAGCATGCCAAATATGACAATGTTGTTGGCCTTACTTGTATGGAATACAACCACATCAGCTTAATTTATACAAAAACAGTGGCATCTTTGACTGTAAATGTATTTATTCACAATACATTTATTTTAACTTAAAACTATGTGTGAAATAAACAAAAAATATAGAAAATACACTTTTTCCTGTGTTGATTAGTATATAAAAATATAATGCAAGTGGTAGATGTGCATTATTATCTCAAAAATTTAATAATGATTTAATAATTTTTGTCCATCTGGTGACAGATGAAGAATCTAGAAAAATCAGGAATTGATTATGTTATGTTTTATAGTGGGAAAGATTATTCATTCACAAAAACAGGAATAAACTGACAAAAAAGAAATTGAACCAAATGAGAGGCATGTGGCTGTTGGATCTGTGGACTGATCCATGTCTTGCACAGACACAATCCTGCTTTTTAAAGAGAATAATTCAACAGAGCAGGAAAGAAGAAAAGAAAAGCAGCCAACCTAAAAATATCACAGTCCGTTTCAATTTTCACAGCACATTTTTGTATGCCAAAATAATTGGCCAAAGCTTGCATAGTAGTTTCACAGCGCCAGAGAGTTGAGGATGAGAACATAAAGCGGGTACCTTCTCGGGAAGACTCTTGTGATCCCTCCATCTGTGGCTACAAACCTGGCGACTGTCCCGTTCCTGACAGGATGGAAAAACACGGTCAAGTATTGCTGTGGATCACACTGACAAATAGTAAATCTGTTGGTCGCAGCTGGGGAAAAGACACTCTCAACTTTCACAGGCAGAGTCCCTTGCCAATATACAAAGGACCTTTGGAACTTGCCAACTGCTTATCCTGCTCAGGTACACGGGTGAGCGGCAGCCTTTCCCGGCTGACTATAGGGTACACTCACGCCAGGACATTTACAAAGATGTGTTAATAGAACAACATGTGCATTTCATGTAATCAAGTAATACAAATAGTAGAAATGCCTCCTGTTTGTGGAGAATGTTGTGGCAGGATTTTTCCCTTCTTTTTTATTTTTTGGATGGATTTCTGCATGGATTTGCATATGTGCCGAGAGCTTACGCAGGCATTAGAACCTCAAGTTGTTGGAAACCAGTCCAATTCAAACATAATGTATTATTTAATATTTTGTCTGCATTCCTTCTTAACCATCAGTGTGTTCACCGTGTCAGGAAACAGTACGGAATAGGGAACATTTTTACACATCTTTTGGAATCTTTTGCTTTGCGATTCACTAATTTTGTGAGTAAATTGTGCATGGCCACAGCATCGGCTTTATAATCGTGTGCGTCATGCGACACAGATTCTCATTTCAGAAGTAAAGAGCATGAAAACATCTTTGAGTCATAGAGGGTTTTGGCACTTACACTTTCTGCTCTTTCCACAAGTTCACCAGCTCAGCTGTCAGACCAGCATCCAAGATTAGTCGACTCACAAGGGACACATTACCTATGATTAAAGACAGATCCAGTCTACATATCATGCACATCAACACTTCGCCATAGTAATGCTAACAGGGAGCGTGTGCTCATGACAACAATGACATTCTAATGCCAAGGAAATGAACTGAATTATGCTTATGGCTGTCAAGAAGAAGAAGAAGAGTAATGCAAAGTAAAGAAAAGAAAAAAAGAGTTATGGAGCTTAACATTGAACAAATTCATGCAATTGGTATTTAGGTCTGATTCATATTGAGACAGTTTCCTTATTCAGTAGAACCTTGGTTTTTGTCATTAATGTGTTCCAAAAGGTCAGAAGAATCAATTTTTCCCTTAAGGAATAATTCCAATTAATCCATTACAGACACACCAAAATATTAACATATTAAACAAAAAATGTGTTTAACATGCAGAAAAAAATGGTAAATTAACATCACTTTTACTTTCATTGAAGACTAGCAAACACAGAAATGGGGAGGGGGGCAGGACCATGCGGATGCCGTTTTAGTCCATTACAAACTTAACTTGAAAGAGTAAACGATTAGAGCTGTATACTTGCCCCCTTGAAATTTATTGTAAACGTCAGCAGCAGGTACAGTCATCATTACATGCACTGGCCCGGCTCATTGTCTGTAATGCGTCACTCTTAAACCACTGCTCCTGAAATCCTAAGGTTAACTAAGTTAACTAAGGAAGCTTTACATTACAATCCGATAGTAACAGATGTTCTTCTCTTCTTGCAGCCATCCTAAATTAAAAACGTACAGATTCCTCTAACGCTCAGAAATATGCTCCTGAACAGCTTACTAAAGTGCTTGAAAAGAGAAAGGAAGAAGACACATACATAGTTGTTCATAATTCTGTGTGCATTCTATGAACAAATAAACCACACACACATAATAACTAGCCCTTGCCGGGATCTGTCTATAGTGTCCCAATTCTTAAACAATTCTTTTCCTGTTTTGTCCTTGTCTTTTCCATTTGCAGTGGGTATGTGGTAGCATCGTTTCAATTTAGCTCTTAGCGCGGGTGACCGGATATTTGCTAAGCACCACCTTTCCATAATACAACATAATCCACTATCTTCTTGGAGGGACGGGGTTCCCCGCTAATATAACAGCAAGGTAAACACTGGATGGCATTCTACTCCTGCTTGTCATGCACCCACACTGAGTTGGGTTGATGTTAGGACTAGCGTTGGGCATCAAGTGCTTTGATGCACAATGTTGGTTTTCCTTTAAGCAGTCAGAATCAGGGAAAGGGAAGTCAAACAATAAATGGCGTCTGTCTCATCCCAATGTCCCTGAGGGTTTCAGGATGCTCGCTGCTGTCTTGGTTCAGTATATTAAAAAAAGGACAGGAACTACGGCTACGGTTTGTATACTGGTTGAAAATAGACATTCATAGTAAAGTTGATAAAAAGCTCATATCATTTAAAAAAATCATTGAAAAGTTCAGACATTTCATCCAAAAAGAAGTCTGGTTAGCACCCTCACTTAAACCATGAAAACTTTTATGACCTTATGACTTTTATAACTTTTAAAAGCATCTGCATCGGTGAAATAAGGAATAGGAACCAAAATTGTTTAAAATCAAATGATGCCAAACCCTAGTTCTGACCATTGGCAAACCACTCTAAATTACGACGGGGGTCTCTGAAAAAAAAACCCTTGTTGTGTCGTCTTAGAGTTTGGCATTCCAACATTATAAAATGTACTGACAAGAAGCATTGCTGTAACAGAGAAATAATCTATACACAACTTTCTGCACTTTTTGTTTTATGCATACAAGGCATTAAAACTGACACAAAACTATTCAAAGGCAGTTCCAGGACAAGACCTGAGTGTGACCTTGGCTTCAAATGGATCAGGAATAGCTGTACCCATTAGAAGGATAATGGTGGTAAGCTATACCAGGGGTGAGATCCATTAGATGATGACCAATCAAACACTATGAGTCACTGTGCAGAATGACAGGTAAGGCTTCCAGGAAGCTAAGTCGATCAGCATGATGTCACCCTGCTCAGACCTGACTGATCAAATGAGCAGTCATCCTCTGTCTTTCAGAAGCTGACCACTGGGAGAAGATTGTGGATGTCACCGTGCATGCATACACACACACACACACACACACACGTGCGCACATGTTTCCAGGGCGTTAACTACATACGCACACACACACACACACAACCCAATGTACATTGATAAAGGCAACATCAGTGGTGTACCCCAAACTTAAACACTATAGTTTGCTAACATGTCGGGTTTAAAAAAACAACACAGAGAGATGCATGACTCACATGCATCTGGAGTGTTCCTATCAATGTACTGGTTGAATTTGAGGAGAAACTGGGTGTTGTTGAGTGACAACTTCAGATCTTTGCAGTACTCCCTGAAGAAACAGCAACCATCAGTTTCACTCTCAGCACCGTGTTTGCTCCGGCATGCTCAACAAAGCTTTTAAAGGTAAAAAATAAACAATAAAAATCCACTCACCGTGGCGCGATGAAGGTGTAACCAAAGTCATCAAAGTTCTCTGGCTGGATGGTTTCCATCACTTTGGAAAACACACATATAAAAATGCAAGTTTGTGATGAAAATGATGGCATGTTTCACAATTAGATTATAAAACCTTTGGAATCGTAAAGTTTGAGTAAACTTTGAGGTTCCACTGTTCCACTAAATATAGGGAATAGTATTAGCGAAAATGTGAGGGAATGAGTCTTGGTGATGCTAATGCATGAAGATGACAACCATGCCTACACACATACACATGGACACATGAAATACTGGACACATATGAGGTGCTGGATAAAGAAAAAGAGGTGGTGGGTGGAAGCTCACAGAGAATGAAATACTTGCCTGTTTGCCCTGTGACCCCTATGAAGAGAGAGAGGAGGAGAAGAAAGTAAAAAAAGATGTAGTCAAGATACCTTGGAAAATATTCTCTCATAAAATACAATATCAAAGGAGAACTAATATGCAAAGAAACATAAACGGAAAATCTCTCAGACATTATGTTTAAAATCTTGTAAATGACAAGACAGGCGTCAATGACCATCATTCACTACCACGCTCTTAAAGTGAAGACGTTTTGGACTTTTAGAGTGTACTTAGCGGCGTGGTCCTGTCTGCAAAAGCCATCACTGAATGCAGACTTTGAACAGTGTCATGGAAATGTAGAGTGGGGATGAAACGACGTCCTTCACGTAAAATTATGACAGGCAGATTCACTGCCTGTTTCTTTATGGGCTACAATGCACCATGTTGCTCATAAATGGTATATACAGCACCTCTGTTTTATGCACGCATGTTTATCCAGCATGGGGACCGTCTCTTATTTGTCAGTAGAGAGAAAACAGAGATGGGTTTATATATTGGTGGTCCGGCTCTGGACTGAAACTTTGACTGCTGCACACCAAATCTTCAAGTCCCTGCCTCGCTCTCTGTGGCAAGGCATCACCGCAAGTTTTTCGGTCTTTAACTGCCCCGTAAACGTTGACAGACTCTTTATGGTATAGAGGTAGTGACACAAAGGCCAAATCACTCAGGCAAAATCTCATCTATTGGGATAACTGCGCCATTAGCCAGCAGTGCTTTGTGGGGACACATCAAAGTGATGAAAATGTACCAAAGACAGATGGTTTTTAAGCTAAAGTTGTGTTTTTTTTAACACTAATAATACCCTGTGAGGCATCTTTAAGTTGTTTCAAAGCAACGTAACTGTTCGTGCCATCAGCAGCAGAGCTTTGAATGTAACAATCACACATATTTGAATGTATTCAAGTGGGAGAGAAACATCACATTGCAAAAGGATGACACAGAAAAGTACTTGCCCCAAGTTGATGCTGCAAATGTCCCGCAAAGAAGACAGAGAAGAACGTGCCTCAAAGTCAGAATACCAAGACGTGAAGCACAACATATAGCAATTACATTTGTGTCTTCAGTGCAAATGATAAGCAACAATAAACTTATAAAGATTTAGAAGAAAATCAAACAAAAACAGAACTCAAAATAAAATGGTGAAAAGTAGTATTTGACGTTCCAACAAATTGTGTACTTTTTGATTTAAAAACAATTCTACAATTTAAAATACATACGTGTTTTGGTATTTAAAAGTGTTTTCATGGAGAGCTATGAAGCAGATGTTTATGTGTTGTTTGTGTGAATGTTGCTATGTATGCTAAAACAAAAAAGATAAACTAAAATACGCACCAAAAGTAATATTAAACTGTAAGATCATCTACAAGTGTCTAATTTTCACTGTTAAAAGTTGGGTTGCAACGACACAGGTAATCCACAGTACAGTCCGTACCTCGGTGTTTGTGGTACACTTTCTGTACGTTGTTTGTGAAGAAAGACAACAACGTTTTTCTCTCAAAATTCTCTCTTAATTATTTACTATTAAATTGCAAGCCAATAGGAGATAATTCTCCAATATCCAATAAATACAATTCTCCAAAAAAAAGAAATCCAAATGTACAGAAAAATTGAAGGATGTGGGGGACCACTTTGATGTGTACATTAAAAATGCTAAAACCCATGCAATGTAGGCCAGTATATTGTACTAGCTATATAGACTCTGTGTTATAGCTGACAAAGCTAATTAGTGCAATATTAAATAATGCAACTCATTAAAAAGAACAAGTTAGCTGAACATTGGACACAAATGCAGCAGTAAAAGTTTGAACAGGGGGGTGGTTATTTTATTTTATTTTTAGTAAAGTTCCTTACCTGAAGTGCTATGTTGTTGAAGTTGCAAAAGCAAATTAGTTTAATAACAAATAATATTGCTCATTAGAAAGAACAATGAACAAGCTGCAAAAACGACCCCTTTGCTGGCTTTGGACATACGTAAGTGCAGCAGTAAAAGTTTGAACAGGGTGATGGTTGCTTTATTTTTTATCAAGTTCTTATACCTGAAGTGCATCATTAATAGTTGCCGCATGCAGCACTGTTCCTACACCAAACAATAGCAGCATGCTGCTTTCATATAATGCACCCATTTTTGTCCAAAAAAACAGGTGCACTCCACCTTGGAGCCAGGAGGCAGAGGGTCTGGCGGGCACGTAGCTGAAAAGAGCCACAAGGTCCAAGTCACCTTCGCACATCGCCTACACAAATACCCATACTCTTTGATATATACTCTGTCCTACATTCTGTTGGAGAATCCCTCACATTTAGGACTACTTTTAGGCAGACTGTCCTTTAAAATATGTACAGTGTGGGACAAATAGGTCCCACAGACGGTCCCTAGTAAACGGTTCATTTTTGCATGTTTTCACGAAACACTATGATAAAATGACACTTAAAACATGAACTCAGAAATATCACAAGATCGCACGAGATTAAAATGTGACGAGATTTCTCATTTGGAGAAAATCAGATTGTGAACTATGGCAATGCTACTATAAATGATAATGTCATAACATGGATGCAACTGTGCAACAAGGCATTTACTGGAACCACACTTAATGCACACTGCAGACCTTGCAATCCAACCTCCCTCAAAGTTCACAACGTCAGCGAGTGATTTGTGGCTGTCTTTCTGTCGTTAAACGTTCCAAAACCAAAAATGGCTAGTGGCGACAGCCGTCGCCAAGCAGAAGTTGTAGCAATTCTACACTTGATTAGAGTTATTTATATTTGCCGGATCAAAACATGTACATGTTTGGACTTGTGTGCTCCCTTAATCACGGAGTGGTTCTATTTACGGTCATTTGGTTGAGCGTACTTTACAAGCACCAGCGATCACCGCTTCATAACACACTTCATAGATACTGTATAAGAGATCTGTTTTTAGTGACTTTTTCGCTATATTTCGTAAAGAGTGTACTTAGAAAGTGAAAGTAAGGAAACGCACCTCCAAGTGTACATAAATACCGCCACGCAATGCCAGTCTGAAAGCTGCATAAACCCCTTCACAATGCAGCTTGACGGAGCCAAGAAGGCAGAACTTTGACACACTCCTTGTCACGTGGAAACACCTTGCCTTCATAACAAACCCTAAACAGTCTGGCTTGCCCAACACTCAACGGTGTCCAAAGTGTGGCTAAGGGGTCACCTGTGGAACATGGCTCATTGCAGAAATAAAATATTTTAAAAAATAAAGCAAATGACCATCCTTCAAAAAGCAAAAATGCATAATGTAACTTAAAAAAAGCTAAAATGTCGATACTAATAACTAATATGGCAGACAGTATGAATTGTTTATCCAGTCATGTAAGATGGCCTTAATACAAGAATACATCTTTTTGCACTATCACTCGTAAAGTTGCTTCATAGTCAACTACATTAACAAGGATGTTAATAATTGTTGTACTTCTGCACCATACTGTATATATTTTTGTACACACTGGTTATGCAAGAAAAGCCAAGCACATGAAGGCAAAACAAAAGCGAGGCAGAAGAATACAAGTTAGGGAGGATCAAAAGAAGCACAGCACTTGGGTTGGGTCACTGACAAGAAGATCCTGTGCTTCAGCTTGAATGAGAGTGCATGACCACTGACCACGAGGTTACACTACAAAAGAAAAGCACGGCAGGGATGCGCTTGATGCGAGCGAGGAGTGGCTGCGGTTCCAGCTGGGAAGCAGCAGCAGAGACCCAATGAGAGCTGCTTTTGAAAGGCCATTAAAAGACAAATAAAAGAGCTGTTTACGTCATAATACACTGTGTGATACTCACACATTGCTTGCTTGATGTCATCACCCAATTTGGCTTGAATAAAGTGTTCACTGTATTTGGGCAGAACAAGGGCCAGGCTGCAGAGAAGATAATATTAATGTACAGTATGTAAGATTTCCCAAAAATAAGCAAAGAAAATGTTTTTTTTAATCATTTAGTTGATGTATCTGCTCATATAGATTTTGGCTCATTTGTGAGTTTTTATAGGATTTGTTTGTCTTGCTTCTGTAAGCCGAGGATCGAACCGCCAAGGCCTCCGCCTCCGGCCGCCACCCAGCTCTCTTTGCACCCGACCTCTTTGGCCCATCTCATGAGTGGTGAGCTCATGGGAGGGGGGACCCATGTTACCTTTTCGGGCTGTGCCCGACTGGGCCCCATGGGTGCAGGCCCGGCCAGACACTCGCCATCGTGCCTCCGGGCCTGGCTCCAGAAGGGGGCCCCGGTGACCCGCGTCCAGGCGAGGGAAAACGAAGTCCATTGTTATTGTGCATCATTGGGGTCTATTGAGCCACTCTTTGTCTGGTCCCTCCCCTTACTCAGGGGTTCTGGAGAGGAGGATCCGCCGGATAGTCGAATCTTGGATTCAGGAGGAGCAGTGTGGTTTTCGTCCTGGTCGTGGAACTGTGGACCAATTCTATACTCTCAGGAGGTTCCTTGAGGGTGCATGGGAGTTTGCCCAACCAGTCTACATATGTTTTGTGGACTTGGAGAAGGCATTCGACCGTGTTCCTCGGGGAATACTGTGGGGAGTGCTCCGGGAATATGGGGTATCGGACCACCTAATCCAGGCGGTTCGTTCCCTGTATGACCGGTGTCAGAGTTTGGTTCGCTTTGCCGGGAATAAGTCGGACCCGTTTCCAGTGAGGGTTGGACTCCGCCAGGGCTGCCCTTTGTCAGCAATTCTGTTCACTACTTTCATGGACAGAATTTCTAGACGCAGCCAGGGCGTTGAGGGGTTTCAGTTTGGTGGCCGCAGGATTCGATCTCTGCTTTTTGCAGATGATGTGGTCCTGTTGGCTTCATTGAGCAGATCGGTTCGCAGCTGAGTGTGAAGCGGCTGGAATGAGAATCAGCACCTCCAAGTCCGAGTCAATGGTCCTCGCCCGGGAAAGGGTGGAAGGCCATCTCCGGGTCGGGGATGAGGTCCTGCCTCAAGTGGAGGAGTTTCAGTACCTCGGGGTCTTGTTCACGAGTGATGGAAGGATGGAACGCGAGACGGACAGGCGGATTGGTGCAGCGTCAGCAGTGATGCGGACTCTGCACCGATCTGTCGTGGTGAAAAGAGAGCTGAGCCAAAAGGCAAAGCTCTCGATTTACCGGTCGATCTTCGTTCCTACCCTCACCTATGGTCATGAGCTTTGGGTAGTGACCAAAAGGACAAGATCGCGGGTACAAGGGGCCGAAATGAGTTTTCTCCGCAGGGTGGCTGGGCTCTCCCTTAGAGATAGGGTGAGAAGCACTGTCATCCGGGAGAGACTCGGAGTAGAACCGCTGCTCCTCCGCATTGAGAGGAGCCAGATGAGGTGGCTCGGGCACCTGGTTAGGATGCCCCCCGAACGCCTTCCTGGGGAGGTGTTAAGGGCACGTCCAACCGGTAGGAGGCCTCGGGAAGACCCAGGACACGTTTGTAGAGACTGTCTCTCAGATGGGCTGGAAACGCATTGGCAT
Source organism: Oostethus manadensis (assembly GCA_024372805.1). NCBI lineage: Eukaryota > Metazoa > Chordata > Actinopteri > Syngnathiformes > Syngnathidae > Oostethus > Oostethus manadensis. The sequence continues at coordinate 2,377,040 of QODF01000002.1, read as the reverse complement.
CCGCTGGGAAGAGCTAAACGAAGTGGCCGGGGAGAGGGACCTCTGGGCTTCCCTGCTTAGGTTGCTGCCCCCGCAACCCGACCTCCGATAAGCGGAAGAAAATGGATAGATGGATGGATTGTTTGTCTTAAGCCACAAGCTTCAAACAGTTAGTTTGTTTAAACAAGCAGGATGTGTGGCTACAATTTCTTGGTGCTTTTATATCCATTTTATTCGTATATGTCAACTTCTTTGATATGAAATGACCACAAAAAGAGATGACATTACAGTGTGTGAGTGTTGTGTAAACACAGTGCAAGTATTTTGAAAAAAGAAAAGTGAGAATGGCATTAGACACTATACAGTAGTGACCCCTTGTGGCTGAAGTAGCATCCAAGGCCCTCAAGCGACCTGAACAGAACATAAATGTGCATATACTGTACATTTGGTGACTCACCTGTAATCAGTTCCATTTACTGGTGCCCATGTGTAGGTTCTGACTCCTCGATCAATGTATCTCTGCAAGAGGCAACATCAGAGCTGTGATTGGACCAGCAATTATAATTTAGCTCCTGTGGGGTCTTTTGGCAGGATGAGCTTTAAAAAAAAAAAAAAAAAACTCATAAAAGTCTGTCACCTCGTCTTGAGTTTTCACCAGAGTCTGAATGGTGCGTTCACCCGTTTCACCATCAATCATCATTCTCCGGATCTGCAAGGTGATTTGATTTACTGTGCGTGTAGAAAGGTTCCGTACCACTACCTAAGAAATACCTCATTAACATGACACGTATTTATGGCTATACAACTACCTCCACTTTAATGTCGTTCTCCAGCTCAGCATCCAGAAAGTCCAGCGTCACAGGCTCCTGAAATTTAGGATTCTATAGGGATATGTTTAGAATTTGGTCAATACAACATTAAATATCCTCACTCCTCTTTATAGAAGTCAAAATTTTTAAAACTACATCAGAATGAAATATACAAATCTCAGTAATATTAAGCTTTTTTGTTTAAACTTGAACTCGATGGTTGTTTACAGAATAAAAAGTCGGAAAATATATATGTGTCAAAAATATCCGCCTATTGTGAACTTTATTAGGCTCTATGTTCATTGATTGGCAGCAACATTGACATGTGCGAGATTTTTTGTACCGTTGTTAAAAAAAATCATTAAAATTATTTATTTTTTAAGAAATATTTCTACACAAACAGGGTTGATGTGACTTAAAACTGATTTTTAAAACACCAAATGATGAGTTTTTTTATTAGGTCATGTGAGATGTTGATATTTGTGTTTATATTTTTACGTGTTACAATGTAAACATGAAACATCTTAAGAAAGTCTAATGTGGGAAATTTAGTTTAATATTGCTGCACCCTAATTTTCTGTGTGGTATTACCAAAAGGCAACAATCTGCAATGAGTTCATGAAGTAAGGCCACTGAACAATCTAATGTTCAATATCAGTTGAGTAGCATGTGTGTAAATGTGAGCAGTGATTACCGCCCTATGCACATCACACTTGATCTTCTGTTAGCAGTCACTTCATTAATAGACACCGGTATGCACATTACATAGTCATTATACACCATTATACACATATACAGTATGTAGGTATGCTTTGAATCATGAGCTTTTCACTTCTTTTACCCAACAGTTTGATACACGATAACCATTTTAACCATCTGTCCAAAGAATATAATTCCCAATCACAAACAGCTTTTTAAAAATATTTAAAAAACATTTTAAAACATTTTTAAAATATGACGTGTTCCTGAATGTCACCACTGCATGTGCATGTAAACCAGAGAAGTGTTTAAAATAGAAAATAGATAGATATGAATGGCTTCATTATGGTATGAAATGAAGTATGCAGTATTATAGTCCTATTGTATTGTATAAAAAATACAATTAAATGCATGGACAAGAAGTGGGTAAAATATTCATTGACATAATCAGATTGCGTGAGTTTCTTACTTTTGGTGGTATGTAAAAATGCAACTGGGTGGCAATGACAGATGATGCATCTCGGCATGAATAAGAGAGAGGAATACAAAAAAAGGGAATAAAGGATCAAGGGCCAGAAATGATAGATGACACAGAATAAGATATCAAACATATAAAAAATGACAGGAGAGCATGTGAAAGGAGAAAAAATGGAAATTATTAGAGACGGGAAGGCATTAAAAGAAAGAAGAGGGGTGGGGATTGTTGAAATGTAAGAGCTGTGTCAAAATATTCAATGTCAAAAGACATCAAATTGTTCTATTATTTTTTGCATAGGACGAATTATTGATACAGCTCTTGCATTGGATCTTTGCAGTTGTACCTACTGTATGGGGCTTAGGAGTCCTAACTGAAAAAGAGGAGGCTTTACTCTTTTTCATCTGATTGCTAATAAATATGCGCTAACCTACTACTTCTACTACTATTTTAAACACCCTCTACCTAATCTCACCTCGTGAAATGTGACAGCATACTTATTATTTAGCCTGAGACTCCTGTTACAGATCCTTTTCTAGATGCAATCATGGAAAAGTGTAAAAAAAAATAAAAATACAGTACTGACCCAAATATTTTTTCTGAGAAAAAAATTGAAAAAGAGGAGTTGTCTTATATTTAGAGTCCAGAGATTTATGCATCCAAACTATCAAATGGTGCCAAAGACTTCTTCCAAAGAGAGTCACAGAATGTTATTAACATAGCAAAAAACCCACAGTGGCAGATGTAGAAGCATAAATAACTGGATGTTGTACCTTTGGCTGGAGATTAGGGTGCAACAGGACATAGCCGTTTGGATCAATGGCAAAGTAGTATCCATTTGGGCCAATCTGGATGGACAGAAAAAAACAAGGAGATACTCCTAAATACTGTTGATACTAAACATGTACCCTTGTACACAAGATACTGTATAAAGACAGTGCACGCATACTGTAATGCTAACCAAGTCCGGTGCTAGTAATCAGTAGTTGCCCTTTTTTGGAAGTGTGCCACTGCAGTGGATTTTGCTGAAAATCTTTTGTATTTTTACATGTCATGAGACACTCACTTCACAAGACAAAATGATGCGCATTATTGGGTCTTTGAGAACGAGACGACACAAGATCTTAACCTTATTTTCAAGAAAAGTACAATGGTGTATGGAACAAACAGATAACAGGTGCTGAAACCTCCCAGTGGAACAGGATGAGGTGGCTGGGGACCGGGAAGTCTGGACTTCCCTACTCAAGAATGCTGCCCCCGCGACCCGGACCCCGATAAGCAGAAAATGGAAGAAATGCATGGAAAGGTTCTTAAAAAATACAAAAATGTACATAAAAAAGTAAAATACAAATAAAACAATAAAAATATATGTATTACTAATAATAATATTTAGGTAGAAATAAATAAAAATAAACAACAATGAATTAAAAAACAGTGTACAAATTCCAAAAATAATTGCAAATGAAACAATTAAATAAAAGTACACTGCATATAAAACAGTACTCAACAAAATACTTTTATGATAACATTGACTTATTTTGTAAGTATTGCTCCACTACCTGGGGCTGCCATTGGCTGCCATTTTAGTGATTGCTGAAATTGACATCAGTCGTTATTATAGACCTACTGGTCAGTGTGTGTGCACTTAAATTGTTTGTTTTGCGTGATGAATGCAGTATCAAAAAATGCTGTTCAACTCACTGTGAAACGCGGTGTGAGCTTTTTGATGTCATCCAGAGACACGTCAATCCCCATCACGCCCAGAATGAGCTGATTTTGATGCTGGGGACAGTGGGAGAGATATAAATATAATTACATCCACTGAACCCTACTGTTCATGCCAATTGTGACCATGTGTTTACTTCACAGCACCTCGCCATTCCTGTCATCTTTAGTCTTGGTCTTATTGAAGACAGGAAGTGTCCCAGTAATGACAAGACCCAGTTCCTATATGAGGGACAAGCAACATACATCCCCCACCAAATACACACACTTTATCTCTTAAGTATTTCTTGAGTATGAGATATAATGTTTGTAAGTACAAGAAAAAAAGTCACACCAGTGCATCAAGGTAGACATTTGTCCATTGGACTTGTTTGGCTTGCTTGTCTGCCAGTACCATGGGTCTTCCCAGGACATCCAGGTACTCCTACGTAACAAAAAACACTGTTATGACTGAAAGTGGTTGAAAACAACTTGAAAATACAGAATTACCTGTGTGTTGATCCTTATAGCTCCAATAGAAGGGATCTCATAGAAGTAACCTGGATTAACCGTCATATAAACAAGATAAATGAGTGGAAGGTATTTGTTGAAACCCCTATGAGTGCTGTTCAGCATTTCCATCTCTTTCTTTAGTATTGTATACAATGTAAATATGCATTGTATGGCACCTTTGTTGGAGCAAGCCATCCACTGAATGGGTCCTTTGTCATAGTTGTGCTGGCCAACAGAGAAGGTGAAGATCCTAACCTAGAATATTAACACCATGCCGTGTATTAACAAAGCAACATGAAATTGGTGTTCAAAAATTTTTTAGCAAACATAAATTACATTGCATTACATACATGACATTCATTGCCTTTTTTAGATAATGTTTACTTAGTTACTTACTTACTTATAATTTTACTTAGAAAAATATAATTTATTGTGAGTCCATCCATCCATCCATTTTCTTCCGCTTATCTGAGGTCGGGTCGCTGGGGCAGCAACCTAAGCAGGGAAGCCCAGAGGTCCCTCTCCCCGGCCACTTCGTCTAGCTCTTCCCAGCGGATGCCGAGGCGTTCCCAGGCCAGCTGAGAGACATAGCCTCTCCAACGTGTCCTGGGTCTTCCCTGAGGGCTCCTACCGATTGGACAAGCCCTGAACATCTCCCCAGGAAGGTGTTCGGGAGGCATCCTAACCAGATCCCCGAGCCATCTCATCTGACTCCTCTCAATGCGGAGGAGCAGCGGTTCTACTCCGAGTCTCTCCCGGATGACAGTGCTTCTCACCTTATCTCTAAGGGAGAGCCCAGCCAAGCTGCAGAGAAAACTCATTTCGGCCGCTTGTACCCGCGATCTTGTCCTTTCGGTCACAACCCAAAGCTCATGACCATAGGTGAGGGTAGGAACGTAGATCGACCGGTAAATCGAGAGCTTTGCCTTTTGGCTCATCCTCTTTTCACCACGACAGACCGGTGCAGAGTCCACATCACTGCAGACCCCGCACCAATCTGCCTGTTAATCTCAAGTTCCATCCTTCCATCACCCGTGAACAAGACCCCGAGGTACTGAAACTCCTCCACTTGAGGCACTCCACCCTTTCCCGGGCGAGAATCATGGACTCGGACTTGGAGGTGCTGATTCTCATTCCAGACGCTTCACACTCAGTTGCGAACCGATCCAGTGAGAGTTGGAGGGTCACTGCTCAATGAAGCCAACAGGACCACATCATCTGCAAAAGCAGAGATCGAATCCTGCGGCCACCAAACTGAAACCCCTCAACGCCCTGGCTGCGCCTAGAAATTCTGTCCATGAAAGTAGTGAACAGAATGGGTGACAAAGGGCAGCCCTGGCGGAGTCCAACCCTCACTGGAAGCGGGTCCGACTTATTGCCGGCAATGCAAACCAAACTCTGACACCGGTCATACAGGGAACGAACCGCCTGGATTAGGTGGTCCGATACGCCATATTTCAGGAGCACTCCCCACAGGTTAGGTGGTTAGGCAAACTCCTATGCACCCTCAAGGACCCTGCAGAGAGTATAGAATTGGTCCACAGTTCCACGACCAGGACGAAAACCACACTGCTTCTCCTGAATCCGAGATTCGACTATCCGGCGGATCCTCCTCTCCAGAACCCCTGATTAGACCTTACCGGGAAGGCTGAGGAGTGTGATCTCACGATAGTTAGAACACACCCTCCGGTCCCCCTTCTTGAAAAGCGGGACCACCACCCCGGTCTGCCAGTCCAGGGGCACCGACCCCGACGTCCACGCAATGCTGCAGAGTCGTGTCAACCAAGACACGGCCAGAGCATCCAGGGCCTTAAGGAACTCCGGGCGGATTTCATCCACCTCTGGGGCCTTGCCACCAAGGAGCTTTTTGACCACCTCGGTGACCTCAGCCCCAGAAATAGGCGAACCCGACTCAGAGTCCCCAGGCACTGCTTTCATGTTGGAAGGCGTGTCGGTGGGATTGCGGAGGTCTTCAAAATATTCCCTCCACCGGTCCACAACATCTCGAGTCGAATTCAGCAGCACACCGTCCCCACCATACATGGTGTTGACTGTGCACTGCTTCCCCGGCCGGAGACGGCGGATGGTGGTCCAGAATCTCTTTGAAGCCATCCGGAAGTCGTTTTCAATGGCCTCTCCGAACTCTTCCCATGTCCGCGTTTTTGCCTCAGCGACCACCAGAGCTGCAGACCGCTTGGCCTTCCGGTACCTGTCAGCTGTCTCCAGAGTCCCATGGGCCAAGACGGCCTGATAGGACTCTTTCTTCAGCTTGACGGCATCCCTCACCACTGGTGTCCACCAACGGGTTCTGGGATTACCACCACGACAGGCACTGACCACCTTACGGCCACAGCTCCGATCGGCCGCATCGACAATGGAGGCACGAAACGTCGCCCACTTGGATTCAATGTCCGCTGTCTCCCTCGGAACATGGTCAAAGCTCTCCCGCAGGTGGGAGTTGAAACTTCTTCTGACAGGGGACTCTGACAGGCATTCCCAGCAGACCCATGCGTTTGGGTCTGCCAGGTCTGACCGGCATCCTACCCCACCATTGGAACCAACTCACCACCAGGTGGTGATCGGTTGACAGCTCCGCCCCTCTCCTCACCCGAGTGTCCAAAACATGTGGTCGCAAGTCCGACGACACAACCACAAAGTCAATCATCGAACTGCGACCCAGGGTGTCCTGGTGCCAAGTGCACATGTGGACACCCTTATGCTTGAACATGGTGTTCGTTATAGACAATCCGTGACGAGCACAGAAGTCCAATAACAAGACACCGCTCGAGTTAAGGTCAGGGAGGGCCATTCCTCCCAATCACACCTCTCCAAGTCTCACTGTCGTTGCCAACATGAGCGTTGAAGTCACCCAGCAGAACAAGGGAATCCCCCGAGGGAGCACTCTCTAGTATTTCCTTTAAGGACTCCAAAAAGGGCGGGTATTCTGAACTGCCGTTTGGCGCAAAGGTGCAAACAACAGTCAGGACCCGTCCCCCCACCCGAAGGCGTACAGAAACTACCCTCTCGTTTACTGGGTTAAACTCCAACGTGCAGGCTTGGAGCTGGGGGGCCACAAGAATTGCCACCCCTGCTCGTCGCCTCTCATTGCTGGCAACACCAGAGTGGAATGAAGTCCAGTCCCTCTCGAGAGGACTGGTTCCAGAGCCCTTGCCATGCGTTGAGGTGAGTCCGACTATATCTAGCCGGAATTTCTCCATCTCACGCACCAGCTCAGGCTCCTTCCCTGCCAGGGAGGTGACATTTCACGTACCGACAACTGGCTTCTGATGCCGAGGATCGGACCGCCAAGGCCTCTGCCTACGGCCGCCACCCAGCTCTCTTTGCACCCGATCCCTTTGGCCCCTCCCACGAGTGGTGAGCTCATGGGATCATTTATTGTGATTGTACACTATATACTTTTTGAAGCCAATTTTGAAAACTACACTTGTGTTATATTTGTATTGCTATGTGGCAACCAAGTTACCAGTAGGTACAGTAGATTGTCAGAAAACAAACAAGACGCAGCATTCATGATATGCACGCTCTTATGGCTGTGCAATTGGCCAATTAGTTGAAAGGGTTGGGTAAAAAAAAAAAATAGCAGTGTCTGCCGTTGACTTTACAAACTGAAAACTACTTTGTACAAACTTTTTTGTCTGAAATATTTTGCAATCCTGTTTTTCAATCCAGTTTATTTTTATAACTGCTTCACTTCTGTGTGCCATGGAGTCAACCAACTTTTATTAATAAGTATTAATAACTTCAGTATTAGAGTAAAATCCATTTACCAGATTACCAATACAAGCATTTGCACCAAAACACAGTAATGTTGCACATGGGTTCACATTAATTAGGTTCTTATTGGGATGGATCTTTTCATTAGCTGTGATACCTTTAAGGTAAGAACATGGAATGTACTTTGTGTGAGAGAGAGAACTAGTTCTGTCTTTTCTCTGCATAAATAGTGAAGGATATGATTGTCTTAGCCCAAGAGGAGCTCCAAAAACCTAAAACAAAAGCACTTCCACATATCTCAAGCAACATAAAACCTCAAAGCAACAACGAACGTGACTTGAAATAACTCAATCTTGTGAGGAATACTACTGAAGAACATAAAACAATTTGGAAAGGCTTTCTCTGGGTTGTTTTCACATTTAGCTATAATGCTTAAGCTATGGGCAACAGACTACACATTAATGCATTTTGTGTGTGTGTGTGTGTGGTGGTCATGATACTTTTTTGTCAGCGTTGTATTTCTCCAGTATGGCCTGGGCTCGTTCTTCTCCTCCATCAGTAAACAGCATGATAATCTTGTTGCAGTTTGCTCTGCTCACATTATTCTGGTTGCAAAAATAAACAAAAGCGACATGGCAATTATTTGGATTTGTATACATTGTGTTTACCATTGTAATATAGTAATAGTAATAAAGTTGGAAAAATGTCAAACGTATCGCATAATCCACAATTTGCAGCTTAACATTTAATGGAAAATATAAAAATTAGATTGAGGCTCTAGGCATTATTTTGACCTTGATATTATAACTGCTATGCTATTACAATATTAATCTAGTCTATTGAAACATTTATTGAGTAAAATTGATCCATTTGCACCAACAGAGGAGAAGGGCACAACTATGTAACACATTAGTCCAGCAGATGGCAGCAAAAGACAATACTGCTACCTTGTCTTAGCCACTTGTTTTATATTTCCCATGAATTCATTTCATGTAAAAAAAAAAAATAAGTAAAATGAACATATATAATATTGTATAACATTCACCAAACAACATAAGTTGTTATAGGTTGCAAACGGTGATGGGAGTAACTTAGTTAAAAGTGACGCTCAGGGTCACGGGTATGCTGGAGCCTGCTGGCTTTGGGCAGGAGGCAGGGTACACCCTGGACTGGGTGCTAGTCAATCACAGGGCACATTCAGACAAACATTCACACATTTAGAGTCGCCAATTAACCTAACATACATGTTTTTGGAATGTGGGAAGAAACTGGAGTAACCGGAGAAAACCCACGCACGCACGGGGAGAACATGCCCAATGGAGATTTGAACCCTGAACTTCCTGTCTGTGAGGCCAATGTGCTACCCACTCAGCCACTGTGCGGCCTCAAATAAATATAATTAAAATAAACTATTTCCACTGTTACAATGCCAATATCGTTACCAATAGTCAAATGTGGCATTTTATTATGCATTGATATTACTATGAAGAACCAGGAAGTCACTGAAGTCACCATTGTTCACTACTACAACACAGGAAGCTAAATAACTATCGGTAGTTAACATGAGCTGGCGTTTGGGTAGAGATGAGCAAATCAAAAGCTCAATCATAAAGCTTAATCATAGGAAATATCCAACACATGCCACTATAAAGCTACAAAAAAATCAAAATAAATTATTTGACATGGTTGAAGGTTTTTCAAAAAATTACTTTCCCCGGTAACTAATTACATTTAAGGATTACATCTGTCGCTAATAGGACATTTTGGGGAATGTACCTAGTAACTATAACTACTTTTTAAAAGTAGATTGCTGGTTTTAAATTTAAAAAAATAAATGTACAACTTATACACATTTGTTTTGAAAAATTTGAATCCTCTTATTTTCCTTTCGGCTTATCCCTTCAGAGGTCGCCACAGCGAATCAATTGCCTCCATCTAACTCTGTCTTCTGTATCCTCTTCTCTTGCGCCAACTACCTTCATGTCCTCTTTTACTACATCCATAAACCTCCTCTTTGGTCTTCCTCTAGGCCTCCTGCCTGCCAATTCAAAACTCAACATCCTTCTACCGATACATTCACTATCGCTCCTCTGGACATGTCCCAAACATCTCAGTCTGGCCTCTCTGACTTTATCTCCAAAACCTCTAACATGTGCTGTCCCTCTGATGTGCTCATTCCTGATCCTGTCCATCCTGGTCACACCCAAAGAGAACCTCAGCATCTTCATCTCTGCTACCTCCAGCTCTGCCTCCTGTCTTTTCCTCAGCGGCACTGTCTCTAAACCAAACAACATCGCTGGTCTCACCACAGTTTTGTACACCTTTCCTTTCATTTTAGCTGAAACTCTTCTATCACACATCACACCCGACACTTTTCTCCACCCATTCCAGCCTGCCTGCACACGCTTCTTCACCTCTTTTCCACACTCTCCATTGCTCTGGACTGTTGACCCTAAGTACTTAAAATCCTCCACCTTCTTTATCTCTTCTC